>JAEAOA010000746.1:65000-297241 GCA_016746295.1 Potamilus streckersoni | reverse complement strand
TCTTTGCTACCAAGTTATTAAGTTCAATGATTCAATGATTCAATGGAATCAAATATCAGCTGATACTGCAATACCGCCCTCTGTCAAAGTATTAAATTGAAATGTGTTACCATACAGAGGCATATTCATGATGAAAATAACATCTTGGGATATTGTAAGTGCACACAGTCAAAACTGAGCCTTACAGATTCACTATAGGTACCAAGTCGGCCTAACAATGTCAACTTTTGATTTCAAACATTACAAAATATATGCATATTTGTTCATGTCAGCTATGTAACCATGTTAGGATCAGTTGTAGAAAGTTAAATTCAAATAATCTGTTTGAATATTACTTATGTAATCTTTAAAGTGTCAGATAACAAATATTATTAGTCATTAATAATGCATAAAGCAAAATGGATCATGAGAATTCCCATAATATCATCTGGGCTGCAATGTCGCACTACATCAATCAACATCTTAAAGAAACTGAACAATAAAATGGAATGCATTCTCTGTTCAACTTACATCATTTTGCTGTTTTCTTACATGCAATGGTAAATATACCTGGGTAAAGTATATTTTCCCCCTCTGACCTGTATTTCATTCTCTGACAGCTTAATATGATTTTGTAGAGAACTTGAACAGGTTCTAGTATAAAGTCTTCATCTCTGTCCTCTCACTAAATACCCTATAACTATGGTTATAAACAATTACTGATAGCTATACAAGCAGATATGTGTTAAACAGGAAGTCACCCCATCATAAACACATAAATTAACTGTTTGAACCCCAAATAAATAGTTTCAATGACCTAAAGGTACAAAGCAAAATAGAATTTTGTCTTCATGTATTTTAAATGAGGGCATCATTTTGACTAATAAAGATATTTTCTCTGATCAAATTTGAAAAATATCCATCGTTTGAGCTTGTACATGATGTTGGAGTATATATATGGTGATATCCTTTAATATCATTCCAAAAAAAAATTATATATGTGTATACTTGGTGCAAATTTTATATTTTTTAATTGTTTTTTTAAATTTTATTTAAATTTTTAAAATTAAAATTATTTTTTTTATTTTTAGTTTCATGTTTATACTTTTAAAGTCAATATACATAACATATTAAAATTTCATGTGTATGTCAATAATAATAAAAAAAATTATATCAGTTTCAAGTTTTTACTGACAGGCCATAGTACACAATTAATTTCACTATATTGTCTTTACATTTCTTTCTCAGTACTGAATTTTCCACTGTGTGACAATCAATACAAATCATATGTTAATCTAAAATACTTTAAAAGATGATTTTACGGTTTAGTTCTTGTCAAGGGTTGACCTGCATTTTTGAAAGGCTGAATTGTAAACAAAACACCAGGCAACGGAACACAGGTTTCACTTCCGGATCATCACCATGACCTTATTACTCAATGTGCACTGTAGCCGAAATACACACAGACAACCACACCATAATCTCACATTTTAAAGAATAATCAATTGCTTTAAATCCTTACCAAGAATGCCAAAATCTAACTCTAGTATCACCACCAAATTTAGACCGGAAAAAGTGATCTAAAAATAGACTGGGACTACATTCGGGTACTGTACCGGATTTTATTAATTGTGTACTGATTCAAACAGTCAATAATGATAATCTATAACATTAGGGATCTTGACAGTCTACATTGTTAGGAGTCTTCATAATCTGTATCATTGGGAGTCTTGATAATCTATAGCATTAGAAATCTTGACAGTCTACATTGTTAGGAGTCTTCATAATCTGTATCATTGGGAGTCTTGATAATCTATAGTCAGTAGTTCGTACACATAAATTACAATTAGTTAAGTCAGTAGTTCGAACACATAGTTACAATTAGTTCAGTCAGTACTTCATAGCCATATTTTCAGTAGTTTTCTTAATCAGACCATTCTCCATTTCCTTTTGCGTAAAAGTCTGTGGAAAGTACATTTTTACATGGGTCTATTTGCATGCTATTTGATTCATACTTCAATCCCCCAACACAGGTTTCAGTGATTCCTAAATCGTATAAGTTTATGCAGTTGTCTTTACATGCTATTTGATTCAAACCTTACTTTCCCAACACAGGTTTCAGTGATTCCAAATTTAAGGTTAAGAGATAAATGCGAAGTTTTCTGCAAACTGACTATCCTTCTGTAGAAAGGGTTTGACTGCAATTAATTCTTAGGTAACTAGGACGAACCTCAATGTTTGTTCTTGTTCATTATATTTTCTGCCACGTTGCATAGTCTTTGGAACAAAGCTGCCTCAACTTAAAATAGAGCTTGCCTTCCTTTGCAATTCAAATCCAGTTCCTCTCTGCACACCAGCGACATCGTGTATAATGACACCTCCGTAAAGAAGGCCAGAAGCTCGATTACTCTGAGAGTTGCCCAGCCAATAAATTGGGGCATGATGAAAAAGAACATTAACTTTAATTATTTATCACACAATAATATGTTGAAACTGGAAAGTATTAACAAACTCCTTTATAAATTACCGCCAAGGGTTTTATTATTCGGGGCTGATATGATGTTCAATCGCTTATTACAATTAAAAGTAATTGAACAGTTTTTGTTCCACTTGCAATTGATTATTTGGCAGGGCCACGATCATGTTTTTTTTTTGCACTTATCTTTCTCTTCTAGATTTTGTTCTGTGCTCATGATTACGGTGGATGTAATATTTTATCTCTCTTTACATTTCATTTTCAATGTCTGAATGAATTTCTATTCAGCGTGTTGTGTACATATCTCTTCAATCAAAGAAAATCCAAAATCTCTATAAGCTGACAAAATTTTCACAGACTTGATTTGTGTCTAACCTAATTACTTTAGTAAATTAAAGCTCTAAATCAGATGTTTGACTAAATGATTCCAAGATTTAACGGATTGAAACTTTTCCAGACGAGCTATAAATGCTGACATCAAGCCAACCAACGGCTAGAGTCGATACTTTTTTTAAAAGATCTGATTGATTTATTTGTCAATAACATCATACAAGTCCTCAGAGAGTCTCATTTTGCTGAATATTAAACAAGTCATGAATATTCTTCTTTGCAGAAATATTTGAACGGGGCCAACGGTACCAAGGCCCTGGACAGAGCACAAGTTGTTGGAGGTTTTCCAGGCTTCATCATTGAGTCTAAGCAAGGGACTCTGGGATACCTGTCTTTTGGTGGCTTTATGATCGGAGATACAAAAAAACATATTGGATCGTAAATATTATAAATACACTTTCATCACAAGCTTCTTGTGTTATTTAGATTCAAAGTATGATATGTATGTATATTATAAAAGTGTAGCAATATTTAATAATTTCAAACCATTATGTCATATCATCACATAATGCAAAAGTGGCATGCAGGCATGCATGATGCCTCCATATATCCAAGACTTTCGTGCTTGTATTTAATGGACTCAGAAATGTCTTTGTAGAATTTCTATTTCTTCTCTGATACCAAATATCTTTAGCCACATTGTTTGAAAATTATTAACAATGTATAGTCTGGTACCTAGATTTCTTAGCTTCGTTCGTAGCTTATTGAAGGAGGCAGGGTACCAGACTATTGATACACGGGTGCATTACTGAACATACTTTGTCTATATATTTTTCATATACAAACTAATGTTATAAGATAAATTGTAGATTTGTGAGACAATGAATTAAATATAAGGAACGTAAAATAGAATATAATTATTCAATTATATATATATATATATATATATATATATATATATATATATATATATATATATATATATATATATATATATATATATATATCCATTTATCAGTTGCAGAAGAACACATGGTCTTTCATCAGTGTATTCTCCAAGTATGTAATTTTAAGTCAATACACCTTTCATTGCACATTGTTGATATTCGTTGTCAGCTCTAATTCAGGTGTGTATCGTCATATTGTTATGAATATATATATATATATATATATATATATATATATATATATATATATATATATATATATAATGTGTCGTTTACTGTTTGGTGCATGTCTGTCGATTACATATTGTGTATAAATAAGTTTTGACAATTTTTAAAATCAACCGTAATAATGAACCGTTTTTAGAAGTTTGGATGATTTCCCGTTGGATGGTTGAGTCCGGTGGGTTCTGTTGAGATGTAGGATGCTGTAGCATAAATCATGTATCGAGATATTTCAATGTAGAGCCGTACATGTAGTATAAGGACGTAGAGGTAGACAATTCATTCTCATTTACTGTGTTCTTATTTCATTATCAGTATAGCATTTAAAGTTGTGTCTAGATATAATTTGAGAGGTAACATTTGTTTCGATGAATCATTAGAATTACAAAGTGCTCATTGGACTACAATATTGTTCTGGGATTATTGTGAATTTATTCTTATCAGTATTTATTATTATCAGTTCCACCATTGTGATACAATAACATTATTGGCACACCAGCACATTAGGGACATGGAATTCATCTGGAACACTCGAGTCTTGTGGACTGTGTAGAACTTTTAAGATTATTTTGGATTAAATTCACAATAATGTAAGTTTCTTTTACATTTTCATTTTATAATTAGGATAATTACATTATTTCCTACGTTGCAAAACTTGATGGTTTTGCTTTTTTCTGTTACTTAATTTACGATTACCAATAGTTTCTACAGATATATAAATGACTTATTGTTCCTTAGAAAGATTTATAGACTCTCCCATACGCGAATATGATGATGATGATGATGATGATGATGACGACGACGACGATGATTCCAGACCAAGAGGGATTACGTCCATTAAAATACCTATAGGTTCTTATTAAGTCTATTCCGTGATCATTCCTTTCAGGTGGAATAACAATTCCTTCTTCATTAGAGATGGCTTAGAGGGAGGACCTTTGGTTCTTTTTAATCAGAATGCCGACACTCTCATCATATCCCCGTTTAGCCAGTTCATGGCCAGTTCTTTGTGGCATGATGGATTGTATGGCGGAAGCGTGTATTGGGGCATCATGGGTGATGTGGAATCTGTACCCCCTAACTTCCAGTATGATACAATAGTGTATTATGCTAATGGCATCAGCAAGGTACTGGTGATATAATATCTAAAGGGTAACACTAGAAAATCATTAACATTTTCTTGTTGATGTTATTTTCTAATTAACAAAGTAAACAGAGATAATTTATTCTTCATATACACATCTCTTTTAGGCAAATACTGATTCATAGCTAAATATATGTTAAGAATAAAGGCAGCACAACCTCACTAGCACATCGTTACAAATTCGGCATTGAAATGAGTTCTAAACCAAAAATATTTCCTAGGTATTGTTTATTAGTTCGGTCAAAAATAACAGTTTCTAACAATATTGCACTAAAATTAGGTATTGATGTGTAAGAGGCTTACGTGAGATGTTCCGGAAATATATATATATATATATATATATATATATATATATATATATATATATATATATATATATATATATATATATATATATATATACATACATACATACATACATACATACATACATACATACATACATACATACATATCGTTATGATAAAACATGAATATCGCTTGAAATTGCAAGAATATAATTATGATATTAAATAAATGATATTACGTATATGTATTTTTGAAATTATATGAATGTCTTTATCATGTTAACTTAATATCTCTATGGTATTATATTAATGTATCCAAGATATTTCATGATGTTTCTATGATATTACAGGAATGTCGTTATCATATCATCATATTATCGTATAACATGAATGTTTCCATGAAATTACACTAATGGTTTCATGATATTACAAGTATGCCTTTTACGAATTTCGATGGATGATCTTACATGAATATCTCCATAATATTACAGGAATGTCTCTATGTTATTACATGAATATCTCCATGATATTACAGGAATATCTCTATGTTATTACATGAATATCTCCATGATATTACAGGAATGTCTCTATGTTATTACATGAATATCTCCATGATATTACAGGAATATCTCTATGTTATTACATGAATATCTCCATGATATTACAGGAATGTCTCTATGTTATTACATGAATATCTCCATGATATTACAGGAATGTCTCTATGTTATTACATGAATATCTCCATGATATTACAGGAATGTCTCTATCTTATTACATCAATATCTCCATGATATTACAGGAATGTCTCTATGTTATTACATGAATATCTCCATGATATTACAGGAGTGTCTCTATGTTATTACATGAATATTTCTATGAAATTCCATGATTGTCGCTATGAAATTATTTGAATGTCTTTATGATATTACATTTATATTTTAAATCTCTTATATTCACTAAAGCGTGATATGGAAATCATTATTATAATACTGTTGTATGGATAAACTTTGATTTCAAATTAGGAATCGTAAAGAACCCAGAAGTTTACACATTATGAAAAATATGTATATTACGTATCATACAAAGCTTGCATTCTTGATTTAAAATACATATTTGTGGCTTTTTAAAATATTTTTGTGCTTGCAAGACATATGACAGACTCACCCAGTAACAAATGGACCTGCATTCATTGGCCAGAAAAAAAAAACCAGTAAATCTTTCTGTAGAATAACCCTAGATATAATCAAGAAATTGACTAATATAAAAAAAAACGTCTTAATGTTTTAAGAAGTTGATCAACATTTGGAATCCATTTATTTCCAGGCATTTGAGGGTTGGGGTGAGGTGCTTAGAACGTGGTACAATAGAGATGACGCCTACGTAAAGTCGGACTTGACCATCAATTATCTGGGATACTGGACAGATAATGGTATGATTGTAAAATGATGTATAAACGTTTGTATTAGGAATAATGTTATATTATAATAACCTTGTTTTATAAAGTATGATGCCTATTTTTCCTCCAGTTTTAATAAAATGATAAATGTTCTTACACTTGACATCTATTCATCAATTGGTAAAAGTAAAATAGCAGCTAATTGCCGATGTTGACATTGGTATGATGTCTCATAGAATCCAGTGATTGCCAGAAGACAGTATATAATATCTCATTTTACACCGTGTCCTCGGCTGAAATGCTCAGCACAAGACAGGATATAATCCTTAATATCACACTGCGTGGTGTGGCTCAATGGATACCAGTACACGAGATAAACTATTCACGCAAATCAATTTCTCGATTTTATTTTCTGAGCATGAGCAGTCTCTCAAATGATCAAACATTTATAGTGTAACAACGGTTTCACAATTGCACTGTGAGGTCGTGCCGTATGTTATATAAATTAAACATGCAATCGAATTCTTGGAAACAAAAACCTTTTCAGAATATGAATTTCCAGTATTTCTTATTTTAGAAAGTGAATTTTAAATATTCCCATATTAAAGCTTATGTCCTGTTTTCAGATTGACTTTAATTATTAGATATTAATTTGGAAAACTCGAATATGATTTTAAATATTAGAAATCTTTTCTCTAATATTATTATTGGTATTTTATCATACAATGGTTTCCAAACAGAAAACAAATTCCATTATTGAAAAATAATTTCTTAATAGATGATCATCACACGCTGTCTTGAAAATTCGTTATGTTCTTCTGAAATAAGAAAAACTCCTTTCTAATATTTAGAAACCGTTTTCTAATATTAACAAAAAGTAGTTTACAATATTCAAAAAAAAAGTATTTTCTAATATTAGAAAAAGAAAGCCAAACACTATAATATCATGATTTATATTAGAAAATACTTAACTTGCTAATATTAGAATCCCAATTCAATTTCAATGATTTCTCCCTGGATATGTCTCCATTCTTGGGAGTGTTTGCATAAGGAATGAAAGGCGAAGATTTGTTGAATAAGAAATTATCTCTGTATGCATAATTAAAGGTGTTTGTTGATTTTTGTATATAATTTTTAAGTAACAGGCATACTCAAGCAATAATTTAAAAAGTTTGATGCATTTAAAGAGATTATTACGATTATGTCTTGATTTATATAAGGAAAACCTTTTTAAATTTATTTCTGCTTCATTTACTTTTATTTGGTACTCTTCTTATCCGTTGAAATCCGTTAGTCTCCTGAGACGATGGAAATGCGCCCATGAGAGGTGTCCCAGTTTGTTGTTGTGCAGCATCTTCTGTGGCTATGGAGCCCCACACGGGAGTGTCAATCCTTGCTGCAGGTGCTGAACTTGAAGGTTGAGTCAGGTCTGGGTTGGAACTGCATCCTCTTCCACTGAGATCTTTTTTCATCAGCGAGCTGTCGTAACGTTTCCTCGCTAGCTTTCAGACCAATGAACAGAGCATGTCGCCAGTTGGACTTGTCTAGGGCAAGCTCTTCCCAGGTGTTGACATTGATCCCAAGAGCTTTCATGTCGTGCTTGCAGATATCCTTGAAGCGGAGATGTGGCCGTCCGATTGATCTTCTGCCAGAGGCAAGCTTAAAGTAGAGAAATTCTTTGGTGATCAGTCCATTATCCGTTCGACGCACATGGGCTCATGGCCCAGCCATCTGATGCGACGTTGGCGGAAGAGGGGACCATGCTGAGAATTTTGGCATGTTCAAGTACCTCGTTGTTTGATACACGATCGCTCCTGGTTATTCCGAGTATGCGACTGACACAATGCATGTGAAAGGCACTCAGTCGTTTCTTCTGAGAGGCATACAGTGTCCAAGTTTTACTGGCGTACAGGAGAGTGCTAAGTGCCTTCAGTCGTGCCAGGTTGAACAGTCTGCATTCTGAACGCGTATGCAGGTAGATCCTTCTGTGGACTTCCAAAGGCGTATTTAAGCAGGACAGCGAAGAAGATGCCGCAGAGCGTGGGGGCAAGGACACAGCCTTATTTCACTCCGCTGTGGCTGTTAAATTGGTCGGATAATGAGCCATCATACTGCACTGTGCTTTTCATGTCGTCATGGAAGGACATGCCCATGCGTAACAGCTTTGGAGGGCATCCAAACTTCGTCAGGATTTTGAAGAGTAAGTCTCTGCTTACCAGATTGAATGCTTTGGTGAGGTCTATACATGCCAGGAAGAGTGGATTGTGTTGTTCTCTGCACTTCTCCTGCAGTTGCCTGATGCTGAAGATCATGTTGATTGTGGACGTCTCTGCGCGGAACCCGCAATGAGACTCTGGATACGCTCTGTCGGCTAGCGTCTGCAGTCTATTCAGGATGACTCTAGCGAAGACTTTACCCACAATGCTGAAAGATGATATGCCAATGTAGTTGTTGCCGTTACTTCTGTCACCCTTGTTCTTGTACATGGTTATGATGTTGGCGTCTCTCATGTCCTGAGGCACTGCACCTTCATCCCAGCACTAGCAGAGAAGTTCATAAAGTTGTGTGAACAGCACACTGCCGCCGCACTTGATGACTTCAGCTGAAATGCCATCCTTCCCTGGGGCTTTACCTGTGGTCAGTTTCTCTAAGGTCATCTTTAGTTCGGCCGTAGTAGGTTTTTCATATAGTTTGGTCATACAAGGGTGGTTTTCAATGGCGCTGATGGCATCGTATGTCACGTGAATCTCTCTGGAATACAGTTCTGAGTAGTACTCCACCCAGCGCTTCATCTGCTTGCCCTTGTCGTGAATGGTATCGCCTACAGAAGACTTCAGTGGAGCTATCACTTTCTTCGTAGGACCCATTGCTTTCTTTTCGCAATTGCACATGCTCCTGATGTTTCTGTTGTTTATTGCTGACTGGATTCTCTGCCGTGCTAACCTCTGCACTTCGCTTCTGGTAGACCTGTATGCCTGTAGTGCCATATGGCAGTGTGATTGCTTGTGTTCGAGGTGGGCACTGCGACGCTCTTCTATTGCTGGCATGAGTGTGGCAGAGTTGGCGTCAAACCAGTTGTTGTTCTTTGTCTGCTTCTTACCAAATCTTCTTATCCAAGAGGAATAATATTGTTACATACCACAAATAAATTGCTGTCAAAAATTTTTGTTTAATAAAAGGAAAGAATTTTTCTCAATTTATTTTATTTTGACCATAGTTATTTATTTCCAATGTTGTGGCTTGTTACAAAGTATTTCTCCATCTAGTTAAAGCTCAATAATCAGATTTCCATTGTCCTGACAACTACTGCGTTTTGGTCATATTCAGGTGACATTTGAATTAGCCAATGGAAATTCTGTTTTCAAAAATGGGAAAATGAATCAAATCGTTCGGCTCGCATTGATGCCCTTCAATAACACTTCTCGGACACCCAAACGTGAAGATATAAGATTCCATCTGATTGGCTGATAAACTTAGCAATTATGGTAATGACATAGGTCACAAGAACTTGACCCCTAATCGGTCTCTGTAAAATCTTCACCGTGGATATAAGATTTTAATCAAGCTAAGCATACGCCGTGTTTTAAAACAGTGTTTTTTCAAAAATGAAATATTTCTGAGTGCATCATGAAACTGTCATAAATTGATGTGCAATATATTAAAGTTTCAATCTCTAATATTTTATCTTAAGTTCTAATTTTCCTCTTATGCTTTGTCATCATCGTCATCGTCATTGGCATTTTCCTCTTTTACTTCCTTATACCTATGTGTCAGTGATATACAAGATCCGAGTTTACGTAAGTGGTAATAGGGGGCAATATGCGGACATTGGGAATGTCCATACAAAAACAAGATTTATGCGGACAAAATGTTGGGATGTTTCCGGACAAGGGAAGGTTGAACATATTTTTGGTTTGTAAATGGATATTAGGAATGGAACGGGGTGATATCTTGGACACTGGCCTCAATGTTGCAAGTGGCTGACCACAATCGGGCTAAACAGTAACAGCGAAAGTATAAAACAAGAACGCTTGGCAAAGCGGAAACGACCATCCGCGCTGTACTGACCAAAAAAGCACAAATATCACCTGGCGGAGCGGGACATATAGCTTGATAGACATACAGAAACTAGATTGATAAATTTGAATCAATTGATAATATTAATTATCACTCTATCACACTAAAACATCGAAAAAAAAATCTTTTAGACAAGAAAGTAAAAAATCTTTAAAGACAAATGAGTGACCACGAATAGGGCCTTTGCGTGGGTTTTTTTTTTGTTAACACCATTCAGTTTAGAGGGGAGTACGCCTCCACAGCCATTACCAGCACCACAGTCACAACAGAGGCAGCCACAACCAGCAGCAGTCCCCCTAAGAATAAACTGGAAAGAAGAGTTAGTGACACAGCGAGAGTCGCAGAGACCTTATTATTCCCGTGTCTGACGGAAAAGGCGAAGGGAAGAGGTTTTCTGAATCCCAGACACTGACGACTGGGGTACTGAAGCCGATCAAGTGGCCTCTGCTCTCCCAACTACAACTGTGTATTAGGACAATGATTGGAATAGTAGATGTGTCTGTGGTGCCTGGCTTGGAAGATGTCGTCATTAACCAGATGTATTTGGAGTTGAAAGAAACAGCCTTTCTCAGGGCAGAAGCATACAGTGCAAAACGCGACTATAATCCTTTCCTGGCTCGCGTCATTCAGTACTGAATAAAAATGGCAAGTAAGATGATGATGAGATTGCAAGAGGCGGAGGATGACCTGGGTATGGTAGAGAAATTCTTAATGAGAATGGAATATATTGTCTCCACTGTCTCAAAATGGAAATACACAATTTGAAGAAGAAAAAGAAAAGACTAAGAGAGATGATTAGAGAAAAGGAAAATGAAGAGGACAAAAATCAAACGAGAGCATGGAACGAGTAAATGGTGAAAGAGAGGAAAATTATAGGAGGAAGAAAGTCGAGATGGTAGAAAAGGAGGAAAACAAGAACATAAAAAAGGAAAAAAATGAAGAATGTGATAGGGAACGAAAGAAAAAAAAACAACAATAATGCTCTATTTACGGCCATTCATATGCATAGAAAAGAAAGATTCTTATTTTCTTGCCTAAAATAATTATAGCTGATGTTCGTTGGTCAATACAACTCGGAAGGTGGTTCCCGCCCTGCCAGGTGTTTTGTGTTTGTTGGTCATTACCATGTTTGTTGGTCAGTATAGGTCGTTCCCTTTCCACTAAGCGTAATAGATTTGTTTTTGTGCTGTCACTATTTACCCACTTGTCAGCAACTTTGTAAATACTCTTTCCAGTATCCATGACGTCACCCTGTTCTATTCATATTGTTCCCATATAAACCCAAGTTATGTATGAACATTGCTATTATCCGTAGTGTCCCCTTTTACTACTTATGTACTTTTTAAAGGAGACAGACTGCAACATTCATTTTAACATTAAATACATCGATAAAAAGGTACTATATATAACGTGTCTTTCCATAGTGGTGTGCGAGTGGAGTAGGCTACATTGTTTCCACTATAAATAGTACAAAGATTTTCTAGAATTAGTTGGTAATATTAGACAATAGATTTATAATATTATAAATGTTTTTCTATTATTATAAAATCATTTAATAGTATTAGAAAATCAGTTTTAGTTATTATGAAATAATTATGTAGTATTATTGAATGATATTACAAGTGTAGAAAACGTATTAATTTATCTTATTAAAATGATTACGAAATTGTTTTTCTAATAATTAAAACTGATTTTGAAATGATGAAGAAAACACTTGCTGTATTATATAAAGAATTATAGGAATTGTTTTTTCTAATAATAAACAATATTAAATTTTGTTTCTCTTTCGTTAAGGAGCATTCTACTACTATAATACTGAAAAAGGTGCAAACTATGAGCAAACCATACTGGATGTCAAGGCGTATACAGATCAAATGGGTATACCATACAGGTAAATGACCTCGATTTGATGTACGTGTGAACAGATCAAATGGGTATACCATACATTTAAATGACCTCGATTTGATGTAGGTGTGACCAGATCAAATGGGTATACCATACAGGTAAATGACCTTGATTTGATGTCGGTGTATACAGAGTTAATGGGCATACCGTACAAGTAAATGATATAGATTTGATGTAGGTGTACAGAGCTATTGACAAGAATGATATTCATTGGTGTCTACGCGCATGCTCCTGAAGCACTATCTATCTATCTATCTATCTATATATATATATATATATATATCTATATATATATATATATATATATATATATATATATATATATATATATATATATATATATATATATATATATATATATATATATATATATATATATATATATATTACTCCGTATAAGAATTATATGTGGTATATGGTAATAGACCTTTGGGGAAGGGTAATAAACTTTGTGGTATTAGACTGAGGGGGATGAAGAGGGGAGAATCACAGATGGGTAATGACAGCGGGGTAATTGACGGAGGATAATATCCTAGAATCAAATGACACTGTCTTGAGATCTTAACTGATAAACATCTTTATTCTGTAGATTGTATGTATTTGTTTGAAAAACGATTACGTTGTGTACACAATGAGGTGCATCTGTTGCCGGAAAATCTGTTGTTTACCTGTATAATAAATTTGTCTTAAATTACTTTTTATTTCACTAAGTTCAAAAATAATGCATGAATCAGTGATCTACAATGGATAGTCATGACACGTGTAATGGATGTGTAAAAATATTCCGATGATATTCTTTGTCTTTATTGTTGGGGAGTGGCTTACACCTTTAATTATCTACCTGAGATCTTAAACTATGCCATAAGAAAACTCACAAAGGTACTGAATGCTTTCTTTATGTTACAGTGTACAAATAAATAAGTTCGATAGTAATTATTACAATTGTCAAGGAATGTGATCTTCCTGAAGTGACAACTTCTAGCAACATCCTGTGAAGAACTGCTTCATTGTAAATTTTGTTCATAAGTGACTTCATCTCTGATAATTTCAAAGACCTAAAGTATAGTCCATGCTGTTTCCTTTTTGCCAGATATTTCCAGTACGATTCCTGGTTCTATTACAAAGGTCTTGCGCAGGGCATCAAAACATGGGAAGCGAGACCAGACGTCTTCCCAGACGGCTTCCCGTAAGTGTTCAGTCTATAAGACGTAAGATGTTTGTACACACGTCTTTAACACGTACTGATGTCCATAACAATTGATGACATTTTAATATATGTATTTAACACGTAACGATATTTGCAGAATTGCGGGAGCATTCTGTGGAGAATAATTGTTTATGTCTGTTATAATGCTTCGTGCAAGATTCTTTAACATGTAAGCTAACATGTAAGTATGGTAAATAGCAACGTTGTGAGAGAGAATCTCAGATAGTTTTATTAGGAATTGTGGCAACAATGTGCTAACATTATTAAAATGCTACGGACAGAGCACCACATGCATAAACAGGATGCCAAGCTTCTAAAACAATTCTATGAGAAACATAGGTCCAAAATAATTTTTAACGATTTTCTTTATCGAGAATTAAACAGTGACGTAAATATAAAAGTTATTATATAATACAATACAATACAAGATTGTATATAAATCCTTCTTCGTCCTAATTTAGTGTATCTTTTGTCTGTTTACGTTTTCCTTTTCTCTTTTAGTTTTGTGTCCAATAAAACCTTATTACCTGCAGCGGCACATAACAGATACTGGTACGTATAGACCTATATAAATTATAAAATAAACAACACCAACAAGTACAATGTGTAAGCGGTTTCGCTTTATTGCTTCATTAGACTGAATTCACAATGAATTCAATGTCATTGCTTAAGTCATTAAATATACTCTATTTATAAGTGATAAATAATATAAACAATATTATATAAACAAGATGATGTCATACCTACATTTTTAACCTGTTTTATTCTTTGACGAATAGTTGATATGGAAATATGCATTAAAAGCAAATATTAATATTTAGAAAAATAAACACACATAGAGCTGGATTGTAAAGATACACATATCTCTACTGAACACAATTTCGTAAACTTTTTATGGATAAACAGAGATAAACAGTCTTATTTATATTTTTTTAATTCTTTAGAAAAAGGCCATCTCAAGATTAAGTCTGAATATATTAGGATCAATTATTTGTAAATACTTATGGACACTATAATGTTTTATATTTTTGTATTATATAATTTGAGTTCTAATAAACTATTGAACATTCAATATCATTCAATATTTTATTAGTTTTTAAAATATATGCAATAAGCTCATATAAGATAATTAAAAAATATTACATTTAAAGGTTTAATTCCTGTAGAAACAGAAGCAGAAGCAGAATCATTTGTAATGTTTTGTATCCAGCATTTCATTTTAAAATTTGTTTAATCAAATTATTTATTCACTGCAATGAAAAGTGGGGGCCCGGAGTGGCTGAGTGGTTTAAAGCGGTGTCTGTTACGGATCACTGCCATCTCACCTCTGTCTGCGAGAGTTCGAGTCTAAGATTCGGCGAATGTGGATATGTGAGAAAGCTTACCAGTGGCTTCTCGTGGGTCGGTGGTTCTTTCCGGTGATTTCCCGGTTTCTTCCTCCAGCATTAATACTGGCCGTCACGTGCTGAAAAATGGTGTTAAGCCCCAGAACAACAGCAACAACAATGCAAAGTGCACATCAAAAATAATAGTCTTCAAAAACAATAAATTTATAGTGCATTGAATTATATTATTGTCTTCATACAAAAGGCTGTTGGCACATCAACACAGCAATGGCCACAACAGGCACATCAACCCTTCCAGCGTAGGATTTGATTTGGATATCCACATACGTTTAATCAGAACATTAATTATTAGGACTTGGGTCCGTAATTTTGGGTCCGTATTTGGGATTTAATCTGCAAAAAGTTACCTTTTTTCTTACATTTTCAATGTGTGTTCTAAAGAAGTAAAATATTTGTTAAATTTTACAAAGCTTGTTGCTACTCAGTCTTTATTGTTACATATTTTAAGACCATTAAGATATAATATATTGTCACAAAATAGGGGTATTTATCCAACCCTGGCGCAATCCTGTTATAAGTCTTAAGTTTACCCTAGTTTAAAGACATCTATACAACTTCTTTTATAAATTGAAATCCCAACGTGTCCATCTTATAAATAATTTACCGTAATCAATCAAAGATTACAGATATCATGACTTTTCAATTGTCTATTAACCGCACATATACATGGTTTCTCTTCATCAGCTTTCCGTACCGTAAGCAGTTCATGCCGTACAATAATACAGGAATTTTTTTTTCTACACCACCTTCGGCCAGTCAATTCAAGGTTTCGAATCACATTTCGCCTGTAAAATTGTATCAAATTTGCCACCAAGGCGACACAAACGGACGACAGAACAGTCCCTTCTATTTTATTCCATGTCGTAATTTACCAGTCTCCAACCATATATAATGCCCCTGCAGTAACATAACCAATATACACTATTACATTATAATAGGGACTAGGGAACGGAGGGACACTCTTGCGGCTCTAACCTGAATTCACAAAATGAAAACCTTGAAATCATGAAAACTCACTAACAATTGACTAAATGACATTTATTCCTATTTATTGGCTCATTATATTGGGTTAAGAAACATTTCCACTTAACTGAGTCCCAATAATCAAACAAATAATCACAAAAAATCTAAGAATTCCTTACAAAAATGCGCTTTGACAAAATGCGCATACCAAATATTTATTACCACACACACACACATATATATATATATAACGCTGAGTACATCCAGTACTATCTAATATCTAGCTAGTAACAATAGTTGAGTACGTCTAGTACTAGCATATATTTAGCAGTAACTAAGTAAATATAATTCTACCCAACTACATCTAGTAAGAATTGAGTATATCTAGTACTAGCATTCTGCTATGTATACATCTATTATATGTATTATTGTTCATTATTAAATTATTTTACGATTGATTTACATAACATTTTTAATACTAATATTCGTAACTTTAAGGGTTTGTACTATACATGTAAGATGATCCATGTAAATAATGGGCAGATACATTCATTAGGTTCCAAGGTTGAAACATACTGCAATTCAAGTAAATGTTAAGTTATGTGAATGGAGTCTGTGGGTTTTATAAAATTGCTAAGCTGCATTTATTTCAACTAGTGTACACACCGTGACCTTGTTTACACCCCGTGACCTTGTTTCAGATCTTTCTGGAAGGAATAAGCTTCTCTTTCTTGTGACTACTTTATATAAGAGATTGATTACTTAGAATTAGGCATTGATAGTATTATTACCAGTATTGAACATTATTCAGTTATATTGAGAGGAATTCGTTCATTTAATTTTAATAAGTCGTTGAAATTAGAGGAATCGAAATATTGCAGATTAATTGTATTAATAGCTGACATGGAAATTATGTGAATTCATTCAAAGACTTTGGGGTATTTAATAACTTTTACATTTTCACTTTATATTTAAGGAAATAAGTTACATTTTCAAATATGCAAAACATGCTGCTTTTGCTTATTTGTTACTTATTTTAAAAACCATAGAGTCGTAACAATACATCTAGCTAGAATTGAGTACATATAATGCTAGCATGCAATTAGTAAGAACTACGTAGATCTAGTACTAGCATGCATTTAGCTAAAACTGAGTACATCTATTACTAGCATGCATCTAGCTAAAATTGAGTACATCTCGTACTAGCATACATCTAGATAGAACTGAATACATCTAGTACTAGCATACATCTAGCTAAAACTAAGTATATCTAGTACTAACACGCTTCTAGCTAGAACTGAGTACATCTTGTACTATCATGCATCTAGCTAGAACTAAGTATATCTAGTACTAGCATGCACATAGCTAAAACTGAGTACATCTAGTACTAGCATGCATAAAGCTAGAACTGAGTACATCTAGTGCTAGCATGCATATCGCTAGGACAGAGTACATCCAGTACTAGCATGCATCTAGCTAGAACTGAGTACATCTAGTGCTAGCATGCATCTAGCTAGAACTGAGTACATCTAGTGCTAGCATTCATATAGCTAGAACTGAGTACATCTAGTACTAGCACACATCTAGCTAGAACTGAGTACATCTAGTACTAGCACGCATATAGCTAGAACTAAGTATATCTAGTACTATCATGCATATAGCTAGAACTAAGTACATCTAGTACTAGCATGCTAGTTAGAATTATGCATACCTAGTATTAGCATAAACCTAACTAGCATTAAGTACAAATAGTACTAGCATATATCTAGCTATAACTGAGTATCAATGGTACTTGCTATAACAGATTATATCTAATAATATCCTACATTCACAGCTTGCACGCAGTGACCTATCTGGTCGAAATCAATAGACCATTTCCTAATTTACTTTATCCCTACAGGGCAAGAGATACTACATATGCAAAGCAGAACGGAGGCATGTATAATTTTCTTCTCGAGGAATTAAAGGGCTTGCCATTAGACGAAGTAAGTATTATAACAATAAGCCTTTGGTCATTATTATTTGTATTTACGTCACCGTTGATAGCTATTTTAGATTTTAGTGATTGTTTGTTGATTATATTGAGTCCGTGTACGGAGGATATTTCTTAGTCGGAGTAATTAGCAAATTTCTGGGAGCAGACGTCAAAATGTACAGCATTCACAAACCATTATGATCACATGGATTAATTTATAAAAATTAGGTCCTCCCGAATTTATTAACTTTAAAGATTCTCTAGATAATTTTGACATATATGGTTAATAATTTCAGTTAAAATTAGATGTTTGAGCCATGTTTTTATTGCATCACCTGAAGTACTAATATTCGGCTCTAAAACATAGCAAATAATTAATAGAAATGTTAGTCTACAGAAAAACCACAGAAGTGTGAAAGCCACGTCTCGTGGTATGTGGTCATTAAGTGATTAGAAAACCATTTCAGTTAACAATAACTGTTGTCTTGAGGTCCTTGGAAATAGGGCAAATCATGGGACTATCACACAGATGTTTGATTCGTTTAGTACGAGATACCTTACATGTAACATTATGAAATTAGCTTGAGTATTCTGAGATATCATTGCTTTCATTACATATCATAACAAATTAAAATGAATTATTATGCAAGTAGGTGTTTTTCATTATCCATATAATGGTGCCGTTATGTATATGTCGCGCTGCTTTTCAGGCTAGAAAATTCACCGGTTTATAATTGGTGTATACTTTACACTTACAGTTTATGTAAAACAGCGAATATTCATATATATATATATATATATATATATATATATATATATATATATATATATATATATATATATATATATATACACACACACGTCGTATGGCATTGGGCACATTCTGTCAGTAGTTCTAATGGGCGATTATCTTTATCTTTTCTCACTTGTATTAATAGTCTTATTTTGCTTGATTATTTTATGACATGATTTGACATTTCAGGTGTTTTGGCGTGATCTTTTTATGAATGCCACTAAATGGGGATTGATCCTCTATGAACAGGTATCGGTGTCTATTTCTTTTTCCAGATTCCAAATCTGTCTGAATGTGAGAGTCATACGTTTTGGAAGTATTTTCGTGCGTATGTAGGTATATGCTTGCAAGCCAGAATGGGGATCGTGATGAGGAAAGATGAATTAGAATGAATTTCAAATCTAAACCTGTTTTTATCATACCTCTTTAAGTAATTTTACAGCAGCACATGTATGCGATGATATGCTATATATAGTTGATTGTCAATAGATATTTCTGTTCTACAGGACTCGTTGCTATTTATGAATGAAACTTCATAGTATAAAATAGGTAGAGTTCTAGAGGACTCGTTGCCAATTATGAATGAAATTTCATAGTATAAAATAGGTAGAGTTCTAGAGGACTCGTTGCCAATTATGAATGAAACTTCATAGTATAAAATAGGTACAGTTCTAGAAGACTTGTTGCTAATTATGAATGAAACTTCATAGTATAAAATAGGTAGAGTTCTAGAAGACTCGTTGCTATTTATGAATGAAACTTCATAGGATAAAATAGGTAGAGTTCTAAAGGACTCGTTGCCAATTATGAATGAAACTTCATAGTATAAAATAGGTAGAGTTCTAGAAGACTCGTTGCTAATTATGAATGAAACTTCATATGATAAATTAGGTAGAGTTCTAGAGGACTCATTGCTATTTATGAATGAAACTTCATAGGATAAAATAGGTAGAGTTCTAGAGGACTCGTTGATAATTATGAATGAAACCTCATAGTATAAAATAGGTAGAGTTCTAGAGGACACGTTGCTATTTATGAATGAAACTTCTTAGCATAGAATAGGATGGAGTTCTAGAGGACTAGTTGCTTTCTATCAATGAAAATTCATAGTTTAGAACAGGTAGGATTTCTAGTTGACTCGTATCATTTCATCAATGAAACTTCATAGTATAGAATAAGTAGAGTCTTAGAGGACTCTTTGCTTTTTATGAATGAAACTTCATAGTATAGAGTAGGTAGGGAAAATTAGAATATATAGACCTTTTGTCAGATCCACTGTTCTGTTCCTAAATTTAAATTTCAATGACCGTCTTATTTATTCATTTTTTTATTGCCTTTTATCTTCTATTAAACCACAAATGCCAGACTTTGGCAATGTGAAAACAGTTTGTTTTTTTCCCAAAAACCATTTATTGCTTCCAGAAAATAGTTTTAATCTCTGTATTTTATCGTCAGGACTGGCTGAATGTGGAATTTCGTGGAGTGCCCTCCCTTTTAAACAACGTACATATGGGCAGACAGTGGCTGATGTTAATGGGAGCTGGAGCGAAAGCCACTAACATTAGAATACAGTATTGTATGGCCAACCCGCGTCACGCCATGCAGGCTTTGGAAATCCCAGTAGTAACACAGGTAAGTATGTTCCTATGTTTAATTGATTTGATCGTGTATAAATATATTCGTCCAGAAGCTGGCATTGATATTACGAAAGGTTTGGATGATCAACCTGTGTCACGCCATGCGACCACTGGAATACCTTGTGGTTACACAATGATATTACGAAAGGTTTGGATGGTCAACCCGTGTCACACCATGCGACCACTGGAATACCTAGTGGTTACACAGATCTCTATGTTCCTGTGTTTAACTGACTTGACTGTATATAAACCTTTTGGTCCAGATGGTGTCTGGTTTAGGGGTCATTAACATTAAGATACAGTTCGCTATAGCCAAGATGCATTGTGTCAAGCTTCGTCAAGTCATGCAATCTCTGGAGATACCGGAAGCAAAACCGAGTTTTGTGCTAATATGTATGTCCGCCCGTCTGATTGTATAGCAATACTTCCCTCTGCCTATAAACTAATAATCTTGCACGTGAGTGCGAGCCAGAACACGTGAGGATATAATATTCACCTGAGCTAGTCTGACTGATATATCCTTCATCTCGCTTTTCCAATTTACAAAAACATGGTTTGAAATATCTGCTTATTTAGCAATTTTAACACACTTGTCATTTGTGAAGAGATAACAATTTTTCATGCCGTTTATGATACGCAAATTATGATATTTTTTATTACTAACTGACATGAAACAGATTTTTCAATATAAAGTATAGGTGTTGTGATCACAAGATTTCTGTCATCTCTAGTTAAATTCCTACCCTTTGCTGTGAACTAAATGACATTGTTTAGATATTAAATATGATTATTTACTTCATTATTAATTTCATTTATTAATTTGTGGAAATATTATCATATGCAGTTATGTTCTATTTTGGGTGATATTTTCGCTTACGATAACAATTTCTCCAAAATATCGTTTCACAACAATACGCTGTTAACTTGAATACTAATGCAAATAAATGACATTTTCAGTCAATGCACAAGATTATACTTTGTAATGTATCGAAGATTGAAAAGAACGTCATAACTGTATAACTGCGCCTTTTAAGACACGAAGAGAAAGTATGGCTACCCATAGGCACCTTATGACGAGCACTATGGATACCTTCATTCATGCGTACCATCCCAATACCAACCATAACTGAATCTGGGGATACCAACAGTCACGCGTATTATGTATATCTGAAATGGCCACCGCTAGACGTACATAGACTCTCTCCGGAGAAATTTTAGTCTACACACATCTTTTCATCCTGATGTATATCTGAAATATTCACTCCCAGACCCTTCGTGATCACACACATGTTCATATATATATATATATATATATATATATATATATATATATATATATATATATATATATATATATATATATATATATGTATGTGTGTGTGTGTGTGTGTGTGTGTGTGTATGTATGTATATATATATATATTTATATATATATATATATATTTATATATATAATTATATATATATATATATATATATATATATATATATATATATATACACATACACACACACACTTCCACTCCGAGACTATGACTGTCTCTGATGGTACTGACAGACACACACGTCTTCACATCTTCATGTATATCTGACCACTTCTTAATCCATACACGTCTATTTCATTATGTACATCGGAAATAATTATTTCGGACAGGAACAGTGTTAGCAATAGCTGCAGTAAATATTACTGGCTGCCACTCTCTCATTTGACCATGTTGGTGTTTGATGTATTGATAACGTCAGCTATGTCTGTCTGTACAATTGTTTCTTTTTGTGGAAATCAATTTCTGCTGTCCGTTCCTTGTTTTTTCTTCCGATTTGCAAACTTTCATCACTGATAATGGCCGGTAATTTTGCTTCGACAAGAGGAATTTGAAGAAGCAAATTGTATGGATAATCCAGTAATGACTAGAGGCATTTCTCGCATTTCGGATTTGGTGGAATTAGTAGAAAAGTAGGAGATGGGGGCGTAATCCATGATCTTTATCTACTTTTAGTATGCCATACGTGCCTAAAAATCGAACAACTACAGAGTTTGCCCGTGTCTACTCTTTGTCTGGCTTTATGCGAAGCCAAACAACTACAGAGTTTGCCAGTGTCTACTCTTTGTCTGGCTTAATACGAAGCCAAACAACTACAGAGTTTGCCCGTGTCTACTCTTTTCTGGCTTAATGCCAAATCTATAGGCATAATCCTCTAGTATTTGTAACTATGGTAAACTCGCCTTGCTGATCAAGTGTTACACAAAGATTTGGATTAAACTTACTGAACAATTAAAATATTAATAATGTTATTTGTTCTGTCGATCTCTCACTCCAACAGGCGAGGGTAAGCGATGATTATGGCCCCGGGGCGGATCAGTGGCGGATAGGGATATCTTCCATGTTTGCCCACGCTATAGGGTTAGCCCCTTACAAGGACACCTTCTGGACAACTGAGCTTCAGTCTGGAAATCCTTATGGAATAAGTAAGCAAGATTGTACATGTTTATTTATCTCGTGATTTTTTGCCGTGTATGGAATAAGTAAGCAAGATTGTACATGTTTATTTATCTCGTGATTTTTTTGCCGTGTATGGAATAAGTAAGCAAGATTGTATATGTTTATTTATCTCGTGATTTTTGCCATGTATGGAATAAGTAAGCAAGATTGTACATGTTTATTTATCTCGTAATTTTTGCCATGTATGGAATAAGTAAGCAAGATTGTACATGTTTATTTATCTCGTGAATTTTGCCGTGTATGGAATAAAGATTATAACGTTTTGAAAATACTGACTGAATAAATCAGATACATCATAAACAGAAAGATATAGCAAATGCTTTGGTATTTTTTAACCATTTCGACAAACATATTTATAAACAGTCAAACATGCAAACTGTATGGATAGAATAATTTGTAGGAACACTATAGAAGTGAATTTAACCAATGAATTAGCATAAGGATATAATTATTTATTTGTATGGGAATGCGATTTTGGGGATACAGAGAGATTCGTTACAATATATGTTTGTTGAAGTTTGAAAGACAGCAGAACTTCGCTTTTGGTCTTTAATTTATCAGACCGTAAGGAGCCGTATGCAGCCCTTAACGCTGTTGTGTCCACACTGAGTACGGGCCCTGTGGGGCCGAGTGACAAGATTGGGGCCACGGATGTCACGATGCTAATGAGGTAAAAGCTGTTTTTATGATCGTTAAAATAAGCATTTCACCATGCTTAAGATGCACTTTGTTTATTTGATTTTTTTCAGAAATCTTTAATGCATAAAGGTTACAATAATTTTGTTGTAATAAATAAAATAGTTGTTGTTTGATTAATACACAAATGACCAAAGTTAGAATATTCACAATGAAAACATCTACTGGAGAAATCTGCAAAATAATATATGTATCACATTTTATACCATTTTTCCTTGATTATTATTTATTTTTTGAAATTTAATAATAGGTGTCATATGTCGATACAACGGGTGTCTTAATTTTGTAGATACGATATGCCCTAATTTTGTAGATACAACATGTTTTAATTTTGTAGATACGACATGTCTTAATTTTGTAGATACGACATGTCTTAATTTTGTAGATGCAACGTCTTAATTTTGTAGATACAACACGTCTTAATTTTGTAGAAACATGTCTTAATTTTGTAGATACGACATGTCTTAATTTTGTAGATGCAACATGTCTTAATTTTGTAGATACAACACGTCTTAATTTTGTAGAAACATGTCTTCATTTTGTAGATACGACATGTCTTAATTTTGTATATACGATATGCGCTTTGTGCAAATAAAATAGCGTATTGTCAAGATACAATAGTCCTCATCTATATACACGATAGATGTCTTGCGTACATACGATTATACATGCTATATCGATAGGTGTTGCAATAGAGACGGTCTAATTCTGAAACCAAGTAGACCCTTGATGGCCATCGATCAGCAACTGATAAAGGTAAATCCGAAATACGTATACTTGATACATTGGGACAGGGAAAAATACATGCAAATTTGTGGCCAATAATTACTTTGACTTCATCAGGTGTTACATTTGTATGTATCTAGTTATTTGTTTTTAAGTTTATTGAACAATATTTTAAACTTGTATAGACTTGTATGGCGATTTCAGAAACAAAATTAGCTAAATAAATCATAGTTTAGGATCAAAGTTTGATATGATGTGATGTGATTATGATTTTTAATGTAGCTTTAACAATGTTTCAGTTATATTGCTACGATGTCTGTAGTGTGGCAGTTTAGTGATATCTAGCACTAGGCATCATGCGCAGACATATAGCATGATGTCCCACCCAGTCACATTATCCTGACACCAGGCCGACCAGTCTTAACACTAACCTCTTAATGCTGAGCGTCGAGACAGCTGTTAGTACCATTTTGTTAAATCTTTGGAATGACTCGACCGGGGATAGAACCCACGACCTCCCGCATACGAGGCGGACGCTCTAACCACTAGGCCACCGGAGCAGTATCAAAGTTTGAACTGTGAAATAAATATAGTAATCAGATAAAAGCAATCACAGTATTCACTTTGATTACTAATTTTTACAGAAAGCCCTAACTAATTCCATAAAAAAAACACGGCTTCTTTTCTTTTGCTTTTAGCATTTGATTAAGGAAAATCCTCACTGATTTTAAACGATATAGCTGTACATAGAAAGAAGGATTAACAGACTACTTCGAATTATTTCCCTTCATACATCCTCCATTTATCCAAAAATAACGTTCTCAGTCTCGGGTGGCGATTACAAACTGAAATAAGTCAACATTAATTCCCAGCGAACACTATCACAAAATTGATATTTTTCTGCAATACGTATTGGAGAGAGAGAGAGAGAGAGAGAGAGAGAGAGAGAGAGAGAGAGAGAGAGAGAGATCAGTTGGGTGGAAACGAAACTCTTAATAGCATTTCCGTCATTTAAATTAATATTGATTTCTCCACTCCACTGCAAATTTCGAGTCTCGGCAGCATGTATAAGGCTGTAAAATGGATTAAACTGACATATTTACCTCACAGGCAGCCTTCCCGTCATTCAGTGGTGTTGATGGAGAAGTATGGACGACATTTTCTGAGATTTCGGGTCTAAAATTCGGCATCCTGCTGGCAGCGGATATAAAAAATACCGTCCCAATGATCATCCTTCCTCACGATACAGGGATATTTCGTGTGAATGTGAGTATTGCTATGTGTTTATTTTTCTGGCATTACTGCTATACTTTTTCTAAAAGAAGGACTTTGCTAACAACTACTTGCTTACGTCTGTATTCTGCGTTAGAACCAATGACGACTCCTTAGCTAGTTTCGCACAATTGACATATCTAAATTATGATTGGACAGCTCATCGTGCAATTATTAGGACTTTCACTATTCCTTTGGTCTTTATTTTTTTGGTTTGATTGGTCGGGATTTCACAATTCTTTTGATGTGATTGGTTGATCAAAATGTGTTGATGGCACGGACTTCTTAAAGAATCCTAAAGCTCCATAGATCCAACCAAGCTCTGGAAATCATATAACGATAAGATGGAGGGAAGAGTACTTAAAATAAACTGTTTTTTGCTTTCATGTTTCCTTTCAGAGCATTTGTGAAGTAAATAACTGTTGGGTTTTATTCTGCATCCAACGAGATTGGCACGTAAACATTAAAACCTGATATCTTACATGTTAATAATTTTCACTACAACAAAACTGTTTACGAGAATGATTCAAACATAAAAATAAGTTTGTTAACATAGCTTACTTTAATATGTGCGCTCTTTTATATAGTTTAAAAGTTTCTCGCCTAGCTAATTGTTTTGAAAAAAATTCTTTGCTTTACCTATGGCGAGTAACTCAGTCCAAAGGAATTAGATGTGCCCCATTTGCAAAGCATCGAACACTTTACGTTCTACGTTTTTCTCTGCTGTTTCTATCTGTCGTATTGAATGTAAGAGCTGAGACTGAAATGTTACTTATTTATTTCAAAATTCTGCATCTAGTTTAATTTAGATGGTTTTGACTTTGCAGTTCTTGTAGATGAATGGTATCATTGACGAAATGTCATTTAAACCAATAGTTGACCTCAGAATCTCATGTGAGGACTTTGTTTAGTGTCTTACACTGTTGTACCTGTTGTCAAATTACGTAATGAGTGCGTGTGTTTCAAAAATGTATCAAACCACCAGAGAGATGATTTCCTGAAGGGCAATATTATAAAATTCCTGAAATATGCATCTTGAGCTTGTGTTTTAATAGTTATTAAGGAAGCAACAGGACTTTCTACATGTTGCTTCATTTATTGATATCAGATCGGTTACGTATTTCTTACTAAATCGGTAACTGGTTACATAATCCTCACTGAATCTGGAATAAGGAATAAGTAACGAACTTGATTTCAGTTGTATATTTAGCAATGTGATTGATTTCTGTGTATGATGCACACAATAGTTTAGAGCTGACACCAATATTCATGTCCACTGTTAATTGTTCCAGGAGTCTGTTGGTTTAGAGCTGACACCAATATTCATGTCCACTGTTAATTGTTCCAGGAGTCTGTTGGTTTAGAGCTGACACCAATATTCATGTCCACTATTAATTGTTCCAGGAGTCTGTTGGTTTGAAGCTGACACCAATATTCATGTCCACTGTTAATTGTTCAAGGAGTCTGTTGGTTTAGAGCTGACACCAATATTCATGTCCACTATTAATTGTTCCAGGAGTCTGTTGGTTTAGAGCTCACACCAATATTCATGTCCACTATTAATTGTTCCAGGAGTCTGTTGGTTTGAAGCTGACACCAATATTCATGTCCACTGTTAATTGTTCAAGGAGTCTGTTGGTTTAGAGCTGACACCAATATTCATGTCCACTATTAATTGTTCCAGGAGTCTGTTGGTTTAGAGCTGACACCAATATTCATGTCCACTGTTAATTGTTCCAGGAGTCTGTTGGTTTAGAGCTGACACCAATATTCATGTCCACTGTTAATTCTTCCAGGAGTCTGTTGGTTTAGAGCTGACACCAATATTCATGTCCACTATTAATTGTTCCATGAGTCTGGTAGTTTAGAGCTGACTCCAATATTCATGTCCACTGTTAATTGTTCCATGAGTCTGTTGGTTTAGAGCTGACACCAATATTCATGTCCACTGTTAATTGTTCCAGGAGTCTGGTGGTTTACAGCTGACACCAATATTCATGTCCACTGTTAATTGTTCCATGAGTCTGTTGGTTTAGAGCTGACACCAATATTCATGTCCACTGTTAATTGTTCAAGGAGTCTGTTGGTTTAGAGCTGACACCAATATTCATGTCCACTATTAATTGTTCCAGGAGTCTGTTGGTTTAGAGCTGACACCAATATTCATGTCCACTATTAATTGTTCCAGGAGTCTGTTGGTTTGAAGCTGACACCAATATTCATGTCCACTGTTAATTGTTCAAGGAGTCTGTTGGTTTAGAGCTGACACCAATATTCATGTCCACTATTAATTGTTCCAGGAGTCTGTTGGTTTGAAGCTGACACCAATATTCATGTCCACTGTTAATTGTTCAAGGAGTCTGTTGGTTTAGAGCTGACACCAATATTCATGTCCACTATTAATTGTTCCAGGAGTCTGTTGGTTTAGAGCTGACACCAATATTCATGTCCACTATTAATTGTTCCAGGAGTCTGTTGGTTTGAAGCTGACACCAATATTCATGTCCACTGTTAATTATTCAAGGAGTCTGTTGGTTTAGAGCTGACACCAATATTCATGTCCACTATTAATTGTTCCAGGAGTCTGTTGGTTTAGAGCTGACACCAATATTCATGTCCACTGTTAATTGTTCCAGGAGTCTGTTGGTTTAGAGCTGACACCAATATTCATGTCCACTGTTAATTCTTCCAGGAGTCTGTTGGTTTAGAGCTGACACCAATATTCATGTCCACTATTAATTGTTCCATGAGTCTGGTAGTTTAGAGCTGACTCCAATATTCATGTCCACTGTTAATTGTTCCATGAGTCTGTTGGTTTAGAGCTGAACCAATATTCATGTCCACTGTTAATTGTTCCAGGAGTCTGGTGGTTTAGAGCTGACACCAATATTCATGTCCACTATTAATTGTTCCATGAGTCTGTTGGTTTAGAGCTGACACCAATATTCATGTCCACTGTTAATTGTTCCAGAAGTCTGTTGGTCAGTACGTTGCCTTCCCCTACGATAATGCGAACAGATGGAAACAATTTACTGATACGGATGGTCTTGTCATAAGTAATAATTGCACCAAGACAAATTTCTGTCTTTATCATTTGACTCCACAGCTTCCGAATAGGTGAGTTTTTCTTACCTTTTGATCAATGCTAAAATCTATTGTCCTATATCGATGCAGTTATATTTATTGTTAATAAAATTTATTTTTAAAAAAAAAAATTGTGAAGTTTCGGATGTACCTACGATATCACATACATACAGAGTTTACGATTTCTCTGTTTGAATTGTATGAGCAAAATTGTTTAATATGAAATTGGTAATCTTTATTACATTGGTTCATAATAAACAACAATTACTTCTCTTTCCATCTACAATAATTCCTTGTGAAACCTCATCCTTTAACCAACCAGTCTAACTAGAAAATTTATATTTAGTTAATGACGCAAACCTATAAGACCTTTTATCAATGGCACTTGAACAAAATCTTTATTAGAATGTTTAAATTATTACATTTTCACTTAAGATTTATTGATAATTAATGCGATGAATGGCTAAAGCAGATGATGACTAATTTTTATACTGTAGGCTGATTATCCAGATTGAATGTTTGCCCATACTCTAGCCTCCTTTTTAACCAAAACGGTCTGTTTGATTAGTAAAATATGTTTGTATGCATGCTTCCAAAAAGCGGTTTCATTCAAACTTTGAATAATTTTATTTTTGGAACATTTTCATGCGGTTCCAGTGCGTACGTCCTAGGCGAATTGGACAAGTGGGTTCCTATATCACCACAAAGGGTTAGCGAAATAGAGGTGACCACCGATGACGTCCATGTCAAAATGATGGGCGTTCCTGGGGAGGCATTTGACTTTTGGTACATTTATAAAAACGAGACGTACACCGCCAAATGCTTGATTAATCCAGAAGGATCTGCTGTATTTATCATGAGATATGGAACATGTGGATAGTGGATTAAGACCAAATTAATCGCTTATGCCAAAACGTTTCCTTGAACATTGTGCAATAATGATTAATTTGATTATTAATTTGCGCTTACTGATTCCTTGCTAGAGTTTGAGTATACGTTGTTCGTGAGATGCTTGACTGTACTGACGAGAAACAGTTCAGCATGATTTATGATGTTATTATATGAAATCTGGAATCATTTTTTTTGAAAACACAGGTTGAGGATAATTTATAAATGATTAGATAAAGTGTACTTATATATGATTACATAAAGTGTACTTATAAATATGTTACCTTTGAGAGACATTATATTGTTCATTGTGTTAGATTTGATTTGAGAGAAAGGATTAAACACAGAAATGCAGAGTTTTAATTTGCTTTAGATGTATTTATTGTACATTGATGTTAATATCTATATGCATCTTATTATTCACGGCCCCTTGATGAAAAGTGGGTGTTGTTGCTAACCAGACGGCGAAGAGGTAGTGGCACTGAACAGTGAAGATGCCAACTGAAAGGACATTAATACTTGAAACTGATGTGACTGGTGCAAGTAAATGAATCAAACAATTCTTAAATTAATTTAGTATTTACGGAACCTGAAAACTTTGTTTGCAAGTCTACAGTTATAACCTCACCTTCCGACGAAACAAAGCTGCAGATAATTTATGACTTTTTCAAAGTGGTTTTGTGTGATAGTCAGCTGCATCAGCTGGTCGAAATATTTGAAAATACTATTAGAGAAGAAAACAGCTGAGAAAAATAGCTACTACATTACATTGTTTTCGCGAAACATCGCGGACAGTAAAGTTTTGAAGAGAGTCTGGTTTCGAATCAAATCGGCACCATCTTGAATTACAGGCTCCGTATTAAATGAACCTTTGTGCCGTCAGTTTTTAGTGTTTTATGAAACTTCCGTTGTAGCTACCTAAATCAGCTGGATTTCTTATCTGAGCGGATCTAAAGATTTAGACCAAATTGTTGAACTAGCTGCGACAATCTGATATCGCTCAAAATGATCATAAGGTGATGTATGAGGCTGTTACTGAACTTCACGGTGAATCTAAGGTGATGCATATACAACCATAAAGCAAGAGAAAATGTAATCACAGTTATAGATTTTTCGGTGAAACTTAATATGTTACAAAGTTGCTCACTTTAAATATGATTAGTGGCCTTTTATTAAATAGTATTGATTCATTTAGAATTTATATGAACACAAAGACACATCACCATTAAAAGTACCTGAGGTTTTGGCGGCGTATCAATGTACACATGAATCTCTCTCTCTCTCTCTCTCTCTCTCTCTCTCTCTCTCTCTCTCTCTCTCTCTCTCTCTCTCTCTCTCTCTCTCTCTCTCTCTCATATATATATATATATATATATATATATATATATATATATATATATATATATATATATATATATATATATATATATATCGAGTAAGGATTTAAATGTTCATAATAGATACATGTTAAACATTATTCTTCCTAATTAAAATAAAGAGCGGTATATTTTATATTTGCATGGTAATGATAAGAAATTAACATTACGGTGAAGCAGAAAATTGGATTCTGTAGATTGTTGTGTCCCACGATTTACATTATTATTGTTGTTTCTCATAATTTCACTCTATCAATGTTGTGTCTCAATATTTCACGCCATTTTTTTTTGTATCTCGTCATTTCAGGCATTATTGTTTATCTCAATATTTCACGTCATTGTTGTGTCTCATTATTTCACATTATTAGCATTAGTAACTCTATGAAAGAAAATTGCCACTATTTCCCACATTAAAAATGCATGGTATTAATGTAAAATTAAAAAAGCCTCACATTTGTTCCATACTCGTCGAATTCGGCTCTTGTAACCTGACCGTCACCTGTGACCAAAATATGAAACTTTAAAAATCTTCATAAAAACAAAGCAACATTCTAACTTGAATACCCTATTACGATAAGTATAAAAAGTTTTGAATTCTGATCGACATTAGCCATCCTCAGGGCTATCTGAAGAGACCATCCACATGGCTATCTGAAGAGACCATCCACAGGGCTATCTGAAGAGACCATCCACAGGGCTATCTGAAAAGACCATCTCCAGGGCTATCTGAAGAGACCATCCCCAGGGCTATATGAAGAGACCACCATTGGTGTCCATCCACATACATAAACTAAAGTGGAACATAACAACACTGACTCAAAGAATAATCTGGAATATTCCGGTTCCGTTCCAATTACTGCTGGAAACTTAATACAATCATCTAAACAATATACTATATTTGAAACTAATTCAGGTCACTGCCCAATCGACCATAGTTATTTTGTCTACATGGACCGATTAGTCAGGTTCACCTGTTACAAACTACATGCGTGTACGCATGTATATGTGTCTATGTGCGTGTGTTTATGTGTCTGTGTGTGTGGAGAGAGAGAACGCTATATAAGCCTTTTAATATCATTTATGATGAATCTATAGTTCACTGATTACCCTGTTTACATTCTTATTGACGTGTGTAGCATCAGAATTATACATCCTTTTGTACACTAAATTAATTCAATCGCATTATTATGACATTACATTAGCATTATATTTTAAGTTTTGCTAACACCAATCAGAAGTTGATGTAACCTGAATACAGATTTAATGATTAGGTAAGAAGTCAGCATGTGTGTTACGTTCGGTGATATCTAGCTATATTTACGTTTGATGATGTATTGTATATTTAGCTATATTTGTAACACACATATATTTATATATATATATATATATATATATATATATATATATATATATATATATATATATATATATATATATATATATTTATATTTATATATATTTAATATTTACTGACCGTTTATCTCATTGTTATTGAATTGGTCATTTATTTATCTTTGTTTAATTCACTTTTGTCGAATATTTCTAATGAAGGTCATCGGATAATAAAAAAACTATGTGAATGAGAAATAAAATGAAACTAATTTGCTTTGGACAAAACATGCTTGGTGCTCAGCATTATGAGGTTAGTGTTAGGACTGGTCGGCCTGGTGTCAAGATAATGTGACTGGGTGAGACATCATGCTACATGTCTGCCTCATGATGCCCCAGTACCAGTGCTAGACATCACTATAAACTGCCGCAGTGCAGACATCGTAGCGATATGATTGAAAAATTGTTAAAGCTACGTTAAACAAAATCCAAAATCACACAATGAACAAAATATGCTAAAATGTTAGATTTGCTGAACAGAGACCAAGATGCTTAAAATACGCACTGTTAGTGTCCAGAAGGTGATAATATTTGCTGACGTCCTCGACGGTTAGAACGTGATCATGGTTGTAGTCAAAGTATTCGAAGATAGTATCCGCTAGAGATCGGGCTCCGTAACGATCCAACTCGGTTTCATATTCTGCAAGCGTTAGGATGTGGTCCCCTTAAAAGGACATAATGCAAACGAGGGAAATATGTTCAATTCGTTTAAAAGCTACTTCAAATTGTTACTATTTATAGTAATAATATAAACACAGTGAACTGTAAAATATTAAACGTGACACTATGGTTATATAAACATTTTCACACTAGAAATCAGAATTTCAATTAGAAACATATAAAGATTGGTATTCAAATAACAGATAACAATATCATAGCTTGACGTAAATGAAATAGAAGGAGTGGATTTTGAGACGACTTAAGAAAAATGGTCCAATTTTTTTTAATAAGTAACAGACGGAGAAGAACTGTGAGGATAATAGTTTCGAAAGAGAATACGAGAAACTCTGATGCGTCTTATCATCAGCACCCATCCGGAAGGGAAATTTTCATCGTGCAATAAAAAGGAAATAGTTTCATTGAACTTTGTAGTCAAAACATGGTATTTCAATGTTACTCAGGAAAGTCTGGATGGGTAAGTTGAGTAATCGTTTCGCCGAGTTTGAACTCTTCTGAAGAATTACAATATGAAGTAATGTTATTCGAACGAAAAATGTTAGAGCACTAAACCTATTATCACAAAACTATTTATACCATATGCATTGTTATAAATATATCATCATCGTCGTCGTCATCATCATCATCATCATCATCATCATCATCATCATCAATTCCTTAACCTACGAGGTCGTTAGGGCACCACAGTTGATTTTACAACCAATTCTCTCCATCTTTCCTTGTTCTCATCTGCCTTTTGGGAATATCCAAATCCCATGCCTGTCCACTCCTTAACGTTGTCTTCCCACCTCATTCTCTGTCTGACTCTTCTTCTGCACCACATGAAGATTATAGACTGTCATTGAGAAATAAATTTAAGTCTCCACTGCTTGATACAGCTCAATGATTTATGGAATAAACTGAATTGGCAATTTGAAGATTGTTACATTTCTTATTTGTCCCCAGGTTAAACCCAGCTATCAATTATTTCTTTTTTCAATGTGCTCTACGGTTTCCTCATATAGGATGGATTCTAACTAAGGTTTCTACGTTTTTTGGCTAATCATCTTAGGAAATAAAGGAGTCTTAATGTTCAGCTGTTTTAAGTATTGTGTTATCTTTTCACTTTCCTTGAAATTATGTGGCAAAATTGGGATTGGAACTTACCATTCAGATCGTCACTGTCAAATATTCGACTGGCTTCACTCAGTTCGAGTATTCCATCGTGGTCTCTGTCCCATTTTGAGAACATGTGATCGACCATTTCTCGTATTACCAGACTTCCCAAGGAGATCAAGATGTCTTGACTGTTAGAGATATTGCAATGAATCATTCGATTTTCTAAACTAGACTTCAAATATTTGTTGGCTTATAAATATTTGCATGCATACAAAAAGAGAACATTGGTTTCCAGGTTCAAGCGACACTTTTGAAACATTATTGGCAATATCATGCTGGGAAATGGGACCCAAGTGCCTTTCCCTCGGCCAGACTTTTTCATGCGACCCGGTCAGGGGTGGACGGGTATGGAAACTTATGGATTATGAATCCTGCTCTTTACACTTTTACACTAATAGAAAACTATTGTGTTGCTTCTTGATAGTTAGTTTTAAGCTCAAAACTTGCTCAAAGTCATATATATATATATATATATATATATATATATATATATATATATATATATATATATATATATATATATATATATATATGAGAAATTAAATTCGTACTCTACGGATTACAGAGAGAGAGAGAGACAGACAGACAGACAGGGACAGACTGACAGACGGGACAGAAGAATATGAGCCAGTATACTGAGACTTTAAATCCAGGTAGGGAATGCTTCAATTTGATCTGTTTGGTACATTTGTTTTCTAATATTTTCACCAATTCGCAAAGGAGGATGAACAGGTTGAAAGAATTCGAATGTAGAGAGCCGTAATGGAAAGATTTACCTGACTATGTAATGAACGATTGCAGCAAACAAAAAACACTTCAACACCACCATGGTAGGAGTATCTAATAATAATAATAATAATAATAATAATAATAATAATAATAATAATAATAATAATAATAATAATAATAATAATAATAATATCAACATTGATATCGATGGTAACGATGACAATTATTGGGATAAAGTTGAGTCTTCTGTTGGCAAGTTTCTGGAGTAAAGAGTGATCCAGAGAGCTAATCCCAGTTGATTGGAGTCATTTGCAATATTCCAGCAAACGTCTGCATAAATCAAATGATTTATTTTCGTCATTAAGTTTTTACTAAATGACTGCAAATGAGCTTTTTAAAACGAAAAGTCCATGTACTTCTACAACACTTGAAATTTGAATGTTTTTGTATAGTTGGTGTTATAAAAATGCACAACGAATAACCTGATGTAATATGGATATGATTTTGGTGATACTAGAGTGATTTCAATTAATTGTATTACTAGCATTTCCCAGTTTAATAGCAAGTCTAACCAAACTCTGATGTGACATAATTAGTATTCAATGAACGGATGGATTTACATGGGAAAGAGAGAATATTAAGAGCTCTGTATAAGAATTAAAACTGAAAATTATGAAAGTACTGTATTTCTGTGTGATTAAGTTTTTAACGTAGCTATAACAATTTCAGTTAATCCGGTACAATGTCTGCAGCGTGGCAGTTTATAGAGATGTCTAGCACTCGGGTTTCATGCCGCATACATGTATAATCATGTCTCAGCCGGTCAAATTATTCTGACACCAGGCTGACCATTTCTAACAGTAACTTCTTAATTCTGAGCGGCAAGCGAGGAAGCTGCAAATACCATTATTACAAGTCTTTGCTATGATTCGGCCGGGGCGGGGTTCGAACCCATGATCTCCCGCATCGATTAAAGTACAACGATTGCAATTTGCAAATAAACCAGCTTGACTATTACAATTTGACACTAACATGCCATAGTTGCGTCTCTAATACAGTTAATGTTGTTTGAGATTTGGGAATACTTTTAGAAATCGTTTGCCAAAGCATAGACGGTTACTGAGTGGACAAGAGTTATATTTCATATTTTCTCATTCATCTTCCTAAAGAAATACAAAGCACATAAAATGACTAATATCTTCTTCTCCCTAACTTAGAACTTGATTGCTAAAGCAAAACAGTAATGAGGAATTGTATATATAGATTAGAAAAAAAAATTAAAATTCATAGGTCATGCTGATTTCAAAGATAAGTGTATGAAATATAGACCTAATTCTAGTAGTAACACTATCAAATAGCAGCTGTCTATCTATATTGAGATCACAAAAAAAATGTCAATAAAAACAAGGCAAAATATGTCACTCAACCCCGATAACTTTTGAAGGGGTAAACATAAATTACCTGTACGAATCCCGAGATAACTAATGCCTGCTAAGGAAAATTTCAAAATGATAAAGCTATCAACTTCGACCATGACCTTATTTGACCTCTTTCATGCCATGTGTACACGGGAGCGGTTCGTCCTGATAGATAGATATTATCAGAGAGAGAGAGAGAGAGAGAGAGAGAGAGAGAGAGAGAGAGAGAGAGAGAGAGAGAGAGAAATTAAGTTAAGTTAGGATCTGTCCATAATATCAAACAAACAAGACACGTTTATCGATTGCTGACATTTACGCTTATAACTTCCTCTACGATCGACGTACAGTTTTAGGATCAGTGCAGATCGATGAGGTTCATTCATCCGAAATGTGCTTACACATAAGTTAACCTCTACTTTTTATGTTGTGGTCTTTATTATTATTATTTAATTTATATTTAAAATTTGAAAGCAACAAATGTTATATATTTCGGAGAAGTTTCATTAGACCCTGGCCATGCTCTCGCGTTGTCATGGCGAAGAATGAAAGTCGCTGGGTCCGACAAATGTAACAGATGGACTACAGATCTGTTTTAAAAAGCAGTAAAATAACTTAAATAGGTTTAAATGTGTCATTACAAAAATCAATAACTTTTATCAATGGTCATCAAATAGTTATCAAAGGGAAAAGGAGAGATAAGTTATTGAAAGTTACGGGTTATGTACACAATATCAGTTATGCCCTGCTCATAATATCAAACAAACAAGACACATTTATAAATTTCACACAGTTTCTCTTATCTTTGTACGAAGATAAAACAAAAACTTCCCACTGAGAAACATAAAATTTGTTCTGTTGAAGTTGTTTGTATTTGATGCCTTGTACACCTTGCTTCTCTAGTTTTTCTCTCTACTCCCCACTGGAAACCATAATAAGCAACTGTTTTCATTCGTTTGTTGTCCTTTTTCCTTCTTTTTCACATAAAAAGTAGATATCAGAACAGGTTAAAAAGTTATCACTTTAAAGTTAAAAAGTTAAAATGGCAACCTGCACAAAAGATTCATGAGCATAAACTGTGATCTAACAAACATTTTGAAGAGAAAACACTAATTCAATTTTCCAACAGTTTCGGAATAAACCGTAACAAATCCGCAGAATATTTGGAGCAGCGGAGAGGCTGAACCCTACAACTTTCTAGAGACCTTATTTTAGAAAATTAAGGGTTCCTACGAAGGCTGAGGCTGAACCCTACAACTTTCTAGAGATCTTATTTTTGAAAATTAAGGGTTTCTACGAAGGCTGCGAAAAAAAACATGTAAACATGTTTGCTTTAATAGTAAAACTTTCTCTAATTGACCAGATTTTTTTGGCTCGATTTATTCACGATGTGGTCACTACGAGTATGTCTCTGCTGCTATAAATTAACCAAATATTTTGTCTAAACCTACACGATACCTTGATCTAGGATCATGTAAATTTATCGTTATAAATCCGAAAGGAACAGCTTGAGCTCTAGAAAAGAAATTATTAAATTGAATCATATCCATGTCCCATTAACACTAAGTATAATAAAATTAAAAACTAAAAAAACACAAAAATATTGCGATATAAAGTTCTGAACCAACACAAAATCACATCTAAATTTTTTTTTGAAAAAGATCTCCTGGGTGTTGTAGATATTTATAATTAGTTCAATAATCAAGTAATTAGGATGGCCCAATATCCATAAATCCTGATACATTTTCCAAGCCCATTAAAATCTGATTACATTTTCACTGATGAAAAAAATTTTTCCAAAAACCTTTCAATAGGATTAAAAAATTCGAGATAGAGACCTAAACTTCCCAAAATTTGACGTAGGATTCCTTAGGGTTTTGTTTGTGGGAAAAAGAAATTCCATTTTTTTAAGGGGAATTATAAAATCCCACAGAGGTGAAACGAAAACATAAAAAAAGGCCACATTTGAGAATTTTAAAAGGTTTCACAATTGATAGTGAAAAATGATTTTTTGTCGTTATTCCCCGTGATTTGGCTTTCTTCCCCCCAAACTCGAGTACCTAGTTTTAAAGGGTTGCCCCCGGGTATAACAATCAATCGAATGACAGGGTTTTAAAATTATTTTATTCGAGATTACTAACGTCTCACTGTGAAAATAGCCGATTTCCAAATAGCTCAACTCAAATTAAAAAAAAAAAAAAAAAGACAAACCTTTTTAAATTCCCAGGAAAAATGTTATTTAAAGAAAAACTAAATGCCATCAGGTTTTAATAAATTTTAACTATAAAATTTTCAATAAATTTGAAAAGGTAGCCAGCCGAAGCCTAATTTTATCCTCTAACTTATAAAATTTTCTCTCCCGCCCGCGACGGTATAACATAATATCCACCGAAACAATTGCATATTTAAAAATCATCGGTGATCCCCATTTATTTTAAGTTAAAGTTATCCAAAGAAAGTTTTTTCCAATTTATTTAAATTGGAACAATAAACCCGGGGCCCGCCCAAATTTTACATTCTTATTCATTTACCAAACAACACCCCACCAATTTTAATTTTTAAAATCCATAATCCATTTCCTTAATGCAATGCAAATATCCAACAGAATTAATTTTACACTCATCAATCAGTCAAATATTTAATTAATCACTTAAATTATTCAAAGAAGCGTTTGGTGAAAATTAAATTTTGCGTTAAATAATTTGTATTAACTCACAAGGGTAATACAACAAAAATTTCACCAAAAAATTTGCACCAATTATGAGTGTTTAGCCCTTTTTTTGCGACAAAAGCGCTGTGGGGTCTTTAATTTTTTTTTTTGGTTGAAAAAAATTGAGATTTCGTGGGTTTCTTTGGGTTTTTCCCCGGTTTTTCTTCTTCCAAAAATTGGCCGAGAAACTTTAAAAATTGGTTTACAAACATAACAAAAAACTAGGTCATTTGAAAAAATACCTTTAATTTTTTTTTTTTAAAAATAGTTTCTAAGAAGGTTCAAACATTGGCATATCTGGGGTTTAAACAAATTTTGGGTGTCGCAAATATATTGAAAATTCCCCCCTTTGCTGCAAATTTGAAGCATTTATTGCGTACCTTACTGTCGTTTTTTTTTTTCCAAGCAAACAGTTCTAGCCTAGTCTGTCTTCTTTCTAAGACAACTATCCGGCTCCTTTTGTAATTTCACGAAGACCACTACTTCATTAGTGCGCCTTCTGAGTCGTTGATTTTCTTTCAAGAAAAATCTGATTGAAGGATTTTCCAAGAGATAGTTCTTAAATCGTCTCTCAATGGGTTCGCCTTTAAGTTTTCCTGGCCAATCAAAAAAAAAACTGTTTATAAAATGTTTCCTCCAAATAAAATGTCTAGTCTCTGTCGTCGGTTTCGCTGTCCTAAACTATTTCACAATTAATGTCCTTTGAAAACTCAACCTAATTTTTCTTTAAATCAAACTCAGCAATTTTTTTTAAAAAGGAGTTCAGCTTGTTTTGTTCTTCTATACAATCATCAGATTGACAGTATATCCTTATTATATAAATTTTTTCTATTGCTTTTTTAGTTGTGGTCCTTCCATATGCATAACAAGAATAAGGAGTTTTTCTTCTTCTGAAAATGGAGAGTTTATCACTAAAATTGGAAATTGGGGGTGGGGGTATTTATTACAAGTGATGCTAGTGATGGGGTTAAAACTATTATCACAATATTCTCTCGCAACAGTTATAGTTGGTTGTTCTGACATTATTGTATAGCAATAGATTAAATTTTATCACAATGATAATATCTGATCATTGTGTCTATAGATTTGAAATGATGCCAGTCCTGGAAACGGATGTTCAGGAGCAGCAATATATATTATAAAATACTTGTACTTGTTAACAGTCTTTTCCATCGCAATTGTAAAATATTGTGCTATTATTATATACATATTATTTGCGATATGCAATATTGCCCAACTAACATCATCATTTGATCCTTCAAACCAGCAACTATAAATTCGACCAACACCAAAATTTAATCGACCACGCAAATGAAATTGCCAATAGCAACTGCGATAGGAAATTTGATTTTAACCCAAAAGTTGTCCAATTCTCCGTTTGTTGTCCACTCTTGTCTCTCAGAGAAAGCATATCGATAATAATTTACAGGATAATGCGATGTACCACAAACCCAATTGGATTGTCAGACGCATTGTAAAGAGTTGGAATATATCCACCATTGCTTTTAGTTCGTTTTATACCACTAGCAAGTCTGTGAACATACGCATTATTTGTTAGATCGTTATAAATGTCGTAGTTATTTTATTATTTCTCATGTTTGTATTATCTGACACTGGCCCAGGGGATTTTTTTAAGTTTGGGGTAAGTTCTTCTTTTAACTGACCATAAATATGCAATTGACAGATTAATCTGGACGACAAATGGATTTAAATAATGAAGTTGTTACTTATTACCTGCACCTACGTGCACAATAGCTTTGCCATCAACTTCATGATTGGCAGCGTAATTGCCCACATAAAACTATAAACACTCAGATATAATGAAAGAGAAATAAAAACATCTCAGAGAAGGACAATAGTTGGTGAATATTTGGAAATATATTTACTAAAATTATTTAAAATGCTCCTTGAATCGCAAAAAGGTTGCATCAGTTGCACTTTCGCAACTGGGGCTGCTTCTACAGCTGGTACTGATATGGGACAAATCGGGTAAAAGGCGACACCAAAGGTGTCACAGATATAAAACAAATTATATCATAAAAGAACAGCAAAATCCTTTTGTCACCAAAAGGAGAAAAAATTATACAAAAAAAATATTTAAAGTAACATCGCCAGTCGCATAGTGATTGATAATACAATTTTGTATAACCCAATAAATAAAAAGTGTCTGTTAAAATTCGATCGATTTAGTAGAACTTTATGACGTCGACGACACAGTAATAGAATTGGAGTATGTTGAATATCTCGATGATAATTCTAATGAATTAAACAAAAGACTGGCGACACAACATTTATTACCAGAGACGAATATGTATTGTTGCTGCCTCACAAATCCATATTGGAAGTTCGTGTGAAGATAATGACAGCCGCTAGTCCACCTGCTAATATCGGAGCAGGCGAAGAAGTATATATATATACTTATATATATATATATATATATATATATATATATATATATATATATATATATATATATTTATATATTATAAATAATGGCTGAAGCTTATTCAGACGTGCCAGATATGAATTGGCCAATCAAACTGTCGAAGATGTTTTTCAATTCTCTTACAAGTTGTAAGTACAATCTTAAATACTATTTCGTGTTCTGATGATTACTCTAGATCAAGTAAAACTAATATGATGTGGTTTAAATATACTCGGGCTGAAACTGTATCTGGAGAATTTATTTCAATAGGTGTTTTAATACACAGTCTTGATGCTGCTGCAGATATTGTAAGTGTAAGAGATTTTCTTATGCTGCTAATTTTGGTGTAGCCTCACCAGCCGCAGGCTAAAAAGTAAAGCATTCGAGCAAAGTGTATTCTAAAGACGAACTTAGCGGTTTCATCGCAAGCGACAACATTGCTAGGTTCGTGTGTGATAAATATACAAGATTTCAGTGACGGATCTGACAAACGGGCCGAAAAAAAAATAGCATACTCTCCAGTACTGGCTCGTAAAAAGGCTATGTTTTTTATACATTCCACCATGATTAAATGTTTTATCGCACCTAAGACGGTCACAAATTGAATTGGGTAAACTTATTAAAATTTTCATGTTTATTTTTAATACATTACTTTGACCATTTTTGTCATATATTTTGTATATTTCATCCCCAGATTTTAAGATGGAAAATATAATTTTTATTAAATTTCCTTCGTATTTGAATACTTGTTTTTTTATACAATTAAACAAAACAATCCTAGTGCAACCCTTTCTCATTTATGTTATCTCTTTGTTTTATATGATAATTATCTACATTTGGCATGCGAACATCAATAAAAACGAAATTGCCATAAATATACACACTGTAATTAGAATAACACATATGCAGACATATACAGACCAGTATGCAATCAGCAACTAATTGTATCGAGTGAGATTTGGTGAATTTTTCTTATAAGACTCAGTTATAAGACGGAGAGAGATAAGGTTAGTTTAGACTTTAAAAAAATCATCAATTCGAAATCGGTAACATACATTAATCAATCCGATGATAAAGCTAATGATAAAATGCTATGCAATTAACATTAAAAACATTTACTTTACCAAGTTTAATCGAATTTAATAAATTTATTACAAATCAATAAACGGTACCTTTATTAATTATTTATTTTACATTTAATGTTGTTAGTATTATATAATCAGGTATATATGCACTTGAGAACATATGTATTATTCTAATCGCTTATTTTATCCTTCATTTTCACGTTTGATAGCGTATGAAGGATGTAATGCGTTTGTTATAAATGTCAACAAGCGATATTTTTTTTGTAGAAAGAAAAATTAATTTTATGTTGACAATATTTAATGTTAAACACAGCTAACATGAGACTTGCATATTCAGATGAAGGGTTGTACTGATAGCTCAAATAAATTGCAGGGAGAATAAAATAACCATAACAATGATAATGATGCCAAGAAAAGAATGCATAATAGAAACGTGACCATATATAAGCAATCAAAAAAGAAGTCATACCTCACGTAAAAGACAACCCGACTAATAAGGAAACTGTTCTTTTGCTTTTTCCTTTTACGTTCCATTAACATTATGATAATATCCAAGCTATCACAAATGAACACAAATCGAGAATTGTAACACAGTGAAATTTATTTTGGTTGGACTTCAGCATTCTTAATTAGACATATTCGACATAGTTTATTCTTTTCATCTTGAGTCAATTTAATTAGATTCAAGAGCTCTGTTTAAACATTAGGGAAAGTATAAAACAAACAATACTATTCATGTATTCCAGACTATAACAAACAATAATTTTCATACATTTAATCAACTCGAACACTTAATAAAGTCTCTTAATGGTGACAGAACAAAAATAATAAATATAATAAGTTCGATAGCTATGCAGTTATATGTTATCATTTGCTCCATTACTAAATAATTTAAATAAAAACTAAGTAAGATAAATAAAACGTCAGTAAATGAGAGACATACATACATACATGCATGCATGCATGCATGCATGCATGCATGCATACATACATACATACATACATACATACATACATACATACATACATACATACATACATATACACACACACAAATCATATGGCGAATAACAACCCTTTCAAGCGTATTGGATCCACAAAGGGATCACGTGTATCAGGGATTGATTAAAATAGATGCAATAAGCAATACGCCGCCTTAGAACATTGAAACTAAGCGGTCTAAACCAAGAAGACTAAAAATTGAAAACTATGCACTAGTAGAATTTGACATTTTCTAAATCTTCTTATTATCCTTCAATTTTTACTATAAGAATAACCGGTATAGAATCAAATATCCGGGATATAATCTGCGTTACATAAATGTACAAAAAGTAAAAATAGATGTCGCTTTGGCCTGTAGACTTGTAGGGAATTATACACCGTTTTCAGTTTCCGCAACTAGTCTATACAAGCTGGTTGTATTTATAGTTTTAACACATGTGGAGACAGCCATGTAGAGGTTTACAAACACAACGTTTTTGTGTTTATTTGTTTGTCGTATATATGTTTTGTATTTGCCTTTGAAAAAGACTCATTAAGAGTCGAAAGCGCTTAGGCTAGTTAGTTACTAGTTTCGTACTGTTCGTCGTCAGTTTATTGCGTGTGTATATATATATATATATATATATATATATATATATATATATATATATATATATATATATATATATATATATATATATATATATACTGAAGTTCAGTTAGAAGACACCAGTGTTATTCGTTTTCATGTTAATGTAAAGAGCATCTATAACAAAGTCTGCAAAAAATGTAGTTTCAAATTACTCCATTCCTGAAATTTCTTTTACACAACCGTTGAGTATTTTCGTATCCTTTACTGTTTATTACTGCCTATTGCTGTCTTGAGCGAGACCGAACTAACCCAGGGGATCTCGCATATTTATATTGCATTACATTTTTTTTAATTTTTTTTTTTTTGCGATTTCTCGAGAAAGAATGCAACAATAAATGATTCCAAATTGAGAAATTATTTCAAGTTGTCGCACAACACCAATATGGATGCGCCCATTGTCGAAAAGGTTGGGCTTTCTGTTATTGTTTTAATTTTCATGAAATATTTTTGCATTCTTTTGCAGGATATATATAACACGGATATTGTATCTTACATTTTTTTTCTCTCTCTTTGCCATTGACTGTCAAACTTTCAATTCGACTTGTATGTGGAAGTTCAGACCTTGATTCCTTCGACACTACGAGGTTGTGAAAGACCCTAATGAATAAACATCACATAGCATTCATTAACCAGGACTGAATAGACGTTGGTTAAAGAAAATTAGTGTTAAATTTTAAAAGAACAATTTATAATTTAAAATGAGTAAATGTGCATATATGACTTGTGTGACTTATACAATAGAACTATGTATACTGTACTGACTGACATAGAGAATGGATGACATAATTCAACTAAGTAAAAAGAACAGAAACGAAACGTGTACACACACACTATATATATATATAGTTTCCGCAACTAGTCTATACAAGCTGGTTGTATTTATAGTTTTAGCACATGTGAAGACAGAAATGTAGAGGTTTACAAACGCAACGTTTTTGTGTTTATTTGTTTGTCGTAACTGTATTGTATTTGCCTTTGAAAAAGACTCATTAAGAGTCGAAAGCGCTTAGGCTAGTTAGTTACTAGTTTCGTACTGTTCGTCGTCAGTTTATTGCATATATTTTAATTAATCCCTGACACACGTGATCCCCTGGTGGATCCAGTACGCTTGAGAGGGTTGTTATTCGCCATATGATTTGTATTCTTTATATATATATATATATACATACATACATACACACATACATACATACATACATACATACATACATACATACATATACAACACACAGATCTCGGAAACACTTAATTACGCATATTTTGATGCAAATTTTTTATTTGGGATGCAGAAAATCACCCACACGAGTCCTCCGAATGCACGATTTTGTTGCATGGAAGATTCATTTTCGGCAAAATGAATATGTTCCAATCACTATGAAAACTGAAGCAATGCTTTTATTTTAATTTGTTGCTGATTTCTTTGGTCAAAGATCACAGGCTTGTTTGATGAAGATGCATGTGTTATTGAAGGCGCCGTTAAAGGCTTCCTTTGAAGGACAAAACAAATACATATTTGTTATTGCTGTGACAACATCAAATGTAGAACATTGACACAATTTTGTTTAAAATTTCCTTAGTATATATCCATGCTTCAGAGATAATCAGTTTTCATTGAAGTTGCAGCAAAACTATTTTTTCTGGAGTTTGTTTTATTTTTTTATTTAAAATTGCGGTTGTGTGGTCGACTGTAGTCATTTCTCGTTTCCACCCTCAGAGGTGGTCATTTGTAGCTAGTTTGTTGCACTGCTAGTTTGCATATATTACAGCATACAGTATCAAGACCAGATATCAGCATAAGCGGATTATGACATAACAATTAACTTTTTTGTGAACATGACAATAATTTGTGTATGTAACAATTGATTCCAGTGAATTTTTATATCCAAGTTTGCGGCTTTCTGTCATGGTGCCTTTGAATTTCACCACTCCAAACTCAAGACTATATATACCATTTTTTCAGCCAAAAATGTTGTAGCCAAAAATATGGCCAGATGGTATATTTTGTCACCAATATTTAAAACATAATTACAATTTGCGACATTGGCGAAGCCCAGCACAATCATCGAAATCAAGAGACTTGGACAAAATGTTGTTTGCAAATTTAGACAAGTCTTTTGTAGTTAAACGGAAAAATGATGATTTCAGTGAGATTCAGAACTGTGCTAACATTGCTATAACTGATAGTTCAGATGCTACTGTAGACAAGTATAAGAAAGTATGTATTTCTGGCTTAGTGGTGACTGCCTTTTGCTGGTGGGACTGTAACTTTTGCTGGTGGGACTATTTTTACCAACTTAGGAGTCCTGGACTCCTAGTTTTAAAATTCTAGTGAGACCAATGTATGTGTGTATGTATGTATATATATATATAGTGAGTCTTTTTCAAAAGCATATACAAAACATAAACAAAACAAACAGATAAACATAAAAAACATTTCGATTGTAAAACTCTACATGGCTATCTCTACATGAATTATCCTATAGATATTTTATGTCTCAACCATCCTGTATAGATTTGTTGTGAATACTGAAAGATGTTTTTATTTGCCTACAAATCTGTAAGCCATAGCAGCATCTTTTACTTTGTGTACATTTATCTAATGTAGATTATATCCCAGATATTTGATTCTATACCAGATATTTTATTCTTATAGTAGTAATTAAAGGATACTAAGAAGATTTAGACAGGTTCGAAAAGAAACTGTGTTGGCTGCAAAGACTAATTCTACTAGTGCATTGCTTTCTTTCTCTAGTCCTCTTGGTATAGACTGCTTGGTTTCAATGTTCTAAGGCAGCGTATCCAGTAAGATTCCTTTTCTTTTCTGTTTTCAGAATTCCAGCTGTGGTTGTTACCAAATGCGTTCAGTGTTATATCACTGAAAGTGTGGCCAGGGGAGGAGAAGTGTTCTTCAACTGGGCTTCTGTATAGCTTCTTTGTCATCCAATCAGATCTATGATGGTTTATCCTTTTGTGTAGCTGTTCATTTTCTCCGACATACTGAAAGATACAGATCGTACATGTGATGAGATAAATCACATTCTCTGTTTTGCACGTTTTGTTTGGACCATGTATGTTTAGTTTTTCTCAAGTCACTGTGCTAATGAATGTCCTGGTCTCTATCATATGTTGACAGGTTTTGCATCTTTTATATAACACTTATCATAATTGCTTACAACCCCAGCTGGAGTTCTGAAACCAGGAAAGAAAAGGAATTTTATGCATAAGCTATTGTGTTGTATTAGCAAATTTCAGAGTGTTGGTTCTTGGTCACAATTAGTGGCTTTTGGACGCAAAGCATGGATAAGAAATTGGGATTGCTTTTCAGACGAATTTTTTCTTTGTTGGCATATATCAGCGTATGGGTATATTCTCTTGGAGACTACTACCTGATATGGCCAAAAATAGGTTAAACTGACCTTTTTTTCATGCTACATTGATTTTATTAAGTTTTTGCATTTAGCAGAGTTTCTCTGACTTTTGTACAGACAGTCATGAATTGGTGTGTATATTTATTTTGGAGGGTACTACTAATCACAGTGACCTACATTTCTTAATCCAGTTATTTTTTAGTTTTAGTAATGCTGAGACAGCATTCTGTAAAATTCTTTCTTTGTAAATTTATACTTGCTCTTTAGGTGGGGACACATTGTTTGAATTTCATTTTTAACAAGGGGAATATTGAAATAGGGCATTCACTTTTGAATGTCATAATGCAGTAAATGTTTGTTGTTTCTATTGTTGGTTATGGTGTAGGGGTTGGTGATGTTGTCAAATAACCAAGTCTCCTGTTTCAGTTACTGCATGGTTCACCAAGGGCCATACAACATCCTGAATATTTTTGGGCCCAAAAGCTACAGATAAGGGTAATGTGTTCTCAAGGAGAGCATTGCATTTGTTACAAATGAAATTTAAGCATCATTTTAATTTCATTGTTATTTTTTGCTCTCCAGGTAAAGTGAACCTGAAGAGGGATACATGGAATAATATCTGTTATCAGTAAACAGCCAATCCATTGTAACACATTCCACAAGACAGGGAGTGATTGCAGTCGAAAACATCCTATTTGGACAGCAAAAATTGGAATTCATTGGTAATGGATGAGACTCCAAGTACATCTAAGGATCAGACTCTGGGAGATGAAGAAGAAATGAAGACAGAAACCAGTCCAGATGTGACAGATGATGATCTCCATGATGAGGAAATAGATACATATTATTTTGAATCTGATCATCTTGCATTGCAAGGCAACCTTGACTACAAGATTATGCTGCGTACCATTGCCATGTTAGAGGCCCAAAGAATCCAAGCTATTAAGGACTTGGATCGGCTTTATCAGTGTCAAGAAGAGGCTTTGAAAGACCCTATTGCATTTATCGATAAGTTACAGCATGGAATAGATATGAAACTTCCACAGCCTCAGAAAATAGCATCATTACCCATAATCAACTGGGAAAAATACACTAGCACAATGGATCTATCAGCACTTGGTTTTCATAAGCACATGACACGCTTGAAGAAACAGCTGGTGGAAGGCACAGGTAAAAAGTGTTAACTTCAAGTCAGGGAAAGGAGTCTCAGAATAATGTCATATTACCAACATTTGTAACACCTTGCAACGAGCTGTACAGTATAAAGTGTTTATATTAATAATAACCTCATTTGTAACACCCCGTAACTAGTTGTACAGTTTACATGTAATAACTTTGATATATATATATACATGTTCCATAGGTTTGATTAGGACCGTAAAGAAGAGATTTGAGGAGAAACAATTTACTCAGTATCTTTTTCTATCAAAAAAAGATTTCCCTCAGAGAGGATACCATCTTGTATTGTACCAAACAAATGGTATATGTATTACTATCTTCCACCACCCCTATCTGTATTACTTTCTTCCACCCCACCCCCATCCCTAGCAATTGCAATTTGTCATTTGTATGAGGCTCTGTTTTTACAAAATGGATGGTTTCGTCAAAAGGGTGGTGAAAACAAAATGCTGTAGAATCTATCTGTAAATGACACTCAAGACATGACAAATCAGTCCTATGTACAGTGTAAACACTTAAAGGAAGTGACCAATCAGTCCTATGTACAGTGTAAACACTTAAAGGAAGTGACCAATCAGTTCTATGTACAGTGTAAACCCTTAAAGGAAGTGACCAATCAGTCCTGTACACCATGTAGACACTTAAAGGATGTGACTAGTCAGACTTGTACACAGTGTAACACTTGAGAGACATGAAAAAATCAATCCTATACAATGTAGATACTCTAAAGATATGACAAATCAGTCCTATTTACAATATAGACACTCAAGAGATGTGACAATTCAGTCCTATGTACAATGTTGATACTGTACAATGTCAACACTCGAGTGACATGACAAATCAGTTCAATTTACAATACAGACACTCAAGAGACATGACAGATCAGTCCTAGGTACAATGTACATATATTCTGAATAAAATGAGGTACCTCCTTCAAGGTTATGTAGGTTTCCTATATATACACAACATATACCGGTATATGTGATTGTAAAGTTATTTAGGATTCCTGAAAGTATCCTTAATGACAGGTTTCTTTTATATTGAAGTTTTCTTTAAGACAGGTTTAATTGCAATAAAATGTACTATTTCAGTGAACAATACAAGGACCTCATTAGCGTGCCCTCTCTTGATATGACAGGGCTCTAAATTAACTGTAGTCTATTAGCCAGAGGCAAGTAAATTTCCAGTCCATGAACAACTAGTTTTCATAGTTTTAATAATCCAATGGCAAGTAAATTTCAATTTGTGTCTTGCATTGTTTTGTAAAATGGACTAGTGAAGATTTGTCAGGACTAGTAAATTTTTCCATCTACCAGTCCCTCTGACTTCAAAGAAAATTATGTCAGACTTCTATTGGTTTCATCAGAAGTAGGTTACTAACTTTTCCTCATTTTTCATTCACTTCATTGTAACTGCAGCATCAACTGTTCACAAGGTTAAGTTTTCACTGCTACGTCAAATATGCCTGATGCACTCTGCCGACTCAAAAATGCCCTCCTGCAGACTTGAATATACCCAACACACCCTGCAGACTTGAATATACCCAACACACCCTACAGACTTGAATATACCCAACATACCCTGCAGACTTGAATATACCCAACATACCCTGCATACTTGAATATACCCAACATACCCTGCAGACTTGAATATACCAACACACCTTGCAGACTTGAATATATCCAACATACCCTGCAGACTTGAATATACCCAACATACCCTGCAGACTTGAATATACCCAACATACCTGCAGACTTGAATATACCCAGCACACCTTGCAGACTTGAATATACCCAACATACCCTGGAGACTTGAATATACCCAACATACCCTGCAGACTTGAATATACCCAACACACCCTGCAGACTTGAATATACTCAACATACCCTGCAGACTTTAATATACCCAACATACCCTGCAGACTTGAATATACCCAACATACCCTGCAGACTTGGGTGGCACTCTACAGTTTTACATTTTGCATAGGGTTAGAATTTTAAAGAAGAAGAATTCCCCCAGGTTTCCTCACTAGTTATACTGGCTATTTAAAAAAGAGTTTGTTTGTCTTAGGTATTATTCAAAGAACATTTAATTCCCTTTATTGTGGTGTATGATTGATGGGTGTAATATGGGTTATAGAGTATACAGCTTGGCCTTACTCCAGATGGGCACCTTTCAAAAAAGTGCTAGTTCCACTTGGGTTTAGAGTTAGCTCCACTTGGTCATTTTCACTTCCTCGACTTCAGAGGTAAATTGTAAAATAAATAGCTGATACCTTTTTTACATTTTATATATTTTGTAATTCATTAATGCACTTTCAGAAGCTGGTATTGTCTAGTCTGGCAAAATTCATTTTCCCTATAGCTGCTAAAGATAGTTTACTTTAGACAAATCAGACTGATTTTTGGAGCACAAGTGAGCAGTCATTTTAGTTAGCAATTTCCAAATGTACAGTATCCAGAGATATGTCTGCCATATTACATGAAAGTAACATAGGTGTATGCCAACATTCTTTCCACTCTGCATGTTTTAAATGCAAGCTTTACCTTAAATACATCACTCTCAAAAGTACAAAATAACTGGTGAGCGCCTCCTTGAATATTCACTAGGCACCCAGCAGACTTGAATATGACCAATGGACCCTGCAATCTTGAATATGACCAATGGACCCTGCAAACTTAAAATGATTTGTTCATCTTGCAGACTTGAATATGAGCAATGCACCCTTCTGCATAACTTAAGAATTGATTAATGGATGCAGGAATAGTGGTCACTCACTGGTTGGCATGCTTGACTGTCTTGTAATTGAGAGGATACAAGTTCAGACCCTACCATCAACTCAGCTGTCATTTTTGTGTCATTGGGCAAAGTACTTGGCTGTAATTACTTTGGCACTAAAATAACATACTTGTGTTGCTGTAGAGTAAAATATTGAACCAAACCAATCAGTTTTCACTAAATGTCTGTTCTTGGAGTTTTGTAACAAAAACATCATTCCAAGTCATCATAGGTACCTGTTGTCAATACAAGATAAGGAATTGTATCTTTAAATATGTATATAGACATCAGCCATGGAACAGACAGGTCATTCATGGGACAAGCAGACATGTCATTTATGTGGAAGGCAGAAAGGTCATCCACGGGGCAGGCAGAAACTAGTCTATGAGCGGATGACCTTTGTGTACATGTAAACGGGCACTAAGTTATGTATAAATTTTTTTTGAAAATGTTTCGTACAGACTTCTAGATGAAACCATTATTAAACAAGTGACATACTAGTGCCAGAAAACTGATAAAACTATATCAAGAAATGGCAGACTAAATCAGACCTGAATATAAATATGTTTGATTTAAGCAATGACAGAATGAACCTGAGCCAAGTATTAACATGTTGTTTATATCAGTAAAAAGATACATTATAGTGGTCTTTATTTTCTTAGATGAAAGAGAGACAGAAACTGAATCTACATTAATATCAGCAACAGCAACAACAAATGACTCCACTGGTGGTGTCCTGTTGGTCAGAGGTCGTGTTAAAACAGAGACCAAATCATCTACATTTAACCAGCTCTGGACAGCAGAAGAACAAAAGAGGTGAGTTGCTTATCAGGTCCCATGACGTAATTAGGATTGTTTGAACTTCTATTAATCCTTATCATCCTATTCTCCAGTTTCATCAGTGTTTTTTTTTTTAATCCTCTTAGCCAGTGATGTAAAACTGATATCATTGTGCTTTAAATCCAGTTAACCTGTAGTGTAAAACATTTATCAGTGTGTTTGAAATCCTGTACACCTGTAATGTAAGACTTCTGTCTTTGTGTTTGAAATCAAAGTAAACTTGTAATGCAAAACTTTTATTAAGGTGTTTGAAAGCCTGTACACCTGTAATGTAAGACTTCTGTCTTTGTGTTTGAAATCAAAGTAAACTTGTAATGCAAAACTTTTATTAAGGTGTTTGAAAGCCTGTACACCTGTAATGTAAGACTTCTGTCTTTGTGTTTGAAATCAAAGTAAACTTGTAATGCAAAACTTTTATTAAGGTGTTTGAAAGCCTGTACACCTGTAATGTAAGACTTCTGTTTTTGTGTTTGAAATCAAAGTAAACTTGTAATAAAAAACTTTTATTAAGGTGTTTGAAAGCCTGTACACCTGTAATGTAAGACTTCTGTCTTTGTGTTTGAAAACCTCTGACCAGTAATGTAGGTCTTTTTGAAACAACACATGCTCTTGTCATTTACTCTTTTCAATGATAGTGAAACATTTTCTAATTAGCATTTAAACATTTTCTTCAGAAGCATTGTTGATAGGCCCACCAATCATGTAGTAGACTCATTTTTGTTTTATGTTGTCAATAGTTTCAAATATATGAGTTTGAAAATTAATTTACAATTTTAAATTTAAAAAAAAAACACTAAAGATGTAAATTATGCCTGCCTTGAGAATAATCCTGACCTTGCAATTAGTCCCATCAAGTTTCTGCAAGAGTGGTAAACTAGGTTCATATATATTGGCAATTACAGCCTTCTTTTAGGGGATAAATTCCACTGATAATACACCATTCAGTAGCACAATTCCATATACAATTAATACAATTTAATTTTTTTGGATCATAAATTAATTATTTGCATTTTAACTTCTAAAGTGGAGGTCATTTACCATTTTGTTTTAGTAATAGGAGTACTGTATGTAAGTCACGTGACCTAGTTATGACCTTGTTGGAGATTGTACATCCTGTTGAATAATTTGTAGTAGAAAATACTGTGTTTTATATCTTCATGGTTGACCAATCATACTTTTAGAATTTTTTTTCTGATTAATACATTTATACATAGTAAAACATTGATCAATCAGATAGCAATCACTCAAATACATGCCTTACAGAAGATTGTAATTTCTGATTGGTCAGTAATTTATTGCTAATCACAATTGATCAGTTAGTAATTTGGCACAAATTAGCCAATCAAATTCAGAATTTTAAATTGAGTCTGAGGTGTACAAGAATATTCTTGAGTCCAGGTCAGTCCTGGTGCTAAACCTTTTCTTACCTTGAACAATAAAAACTTAACTGCAGCAGACCCGAACTAAAGGAGTTTGTTTATTCAGCTGTATAGACTACAGTGATGTAATTCAATTTTCCAGACTGGAAGAGCTGCTGATACAGTATCCTTCAGAGGATGTTGAATCAAGACGATGGCAGAAAATTGCCACAGCGCTTGGCAACCGTACACCTCAGCAGGTAGATACCACAAATTTACTTTGTTTCTATGTCAAAGAATTACTATCTGCATTAACAGTCTTTTCTCTTTCATATTTATATTTCATCCATATCTTCTTGCAAATATTATTTCACCATGTCATCATAGTACCATAGTAAATCAGAGTTGCACACAAAAAGCATGTAACTCTGTCTACTTTATATAATGACAGTGTTTTACCATCAAGTTAGGATGTTTTACCATCAAAATGGTGTCTTACCATCAGTTTAGCTGATTACATACATTATGATGGTTTTAGATTTAGGAATATATTGAGCAGGACTTTGTAATAATAATGTTGCTGTAGTTAAATGGCAAAGACTGGGAATAGATTACATCTTGTATTCTTGGACCTGGCCCTGTACTTATTTTAAATTGAGGATGTTTGTGAACATGGGGACAGATTGTTGTATTGGATTCCTATTTAATTTAAACAAGAGAATTAGAACAAAGCATCTGGAGCAGTGATGTTACATTGAAAGTATGGACAATTTTAGAAAAAATAAAGCCTTTTTCTCTTTAACAATGTTTGCTTCATTCTACAGGTTTTATCACTATTTCCTTAAATTGGTTATAACTTATTAGCCACTGTCATCTGCAAGATAGTCTGATTCTGTTTTGACTCATCATGTGAGAGTTAAATGGAATTTTTATATTTTTATACTCAACTGTAAAAAAATGTCATAGGATGTAATACAAGGTACACCTGTCCCTTTCTCTACAAAATTTTGCATCTTCTCTTCAAATTTAAATGTGTTTTGATGACGCTTTACTCAAAGACATTTTGTTGATGACACTTTACTCAGACATGTGTGTTGATGACGCTTTACTCAGACACATGTGTTGATGATGCTTTACTCAGACATGTGTGTTGATGACGCTTTACTCAGACACATTGTGTTGATGACGCTTTACTCAGACACATTGTGTTGATGACACTTTACTCAGACACATGTGTTGATGACCTTTACTCAGACATGTATGTTGATGATGCTTTACTCGGACACATTGTGTTGATGACACTTTACTCAGACACATTTGTGTTGATGACACTTTACTCAGACACATGTGTTGATGACGCTTTACTCAGACACATTGTTTTGATGACACTTAACTTAGACACATTGTGTGTTGATGATGCTTTACTCACACACATTGTGTTGATGACACTTTACTTAGACACATTGTGTGTTAATGATGCTTTACTTCGACACATTGTGTGTTGATGACACTTTACTTCGACAAATTGTGTGTCAATGACACTTTACTCAGACACATTGTGTTGACACTTTGCTCAGACACATTGTGTTAATGACACTTTACTTAGACACATTGTGTGTTGATGACACTTTACTTAGACACATTGTGTGTTGATGCTTTACTCACACATTGTGTTTATGACACTTACCTTAGACACATTGTGTGTTGATGATGCTTTACTTCGACACATTGTGTGTTCATGACACTTTTTTCGACACATTGTGTGTTCATGACACTTTACTTCGACACATGTGTTGATGACACTTTACTCAGACATATTGTGTTGATGACACTTTGCTCAAATTGTGTTGATGACACTTTACTTGGACAAATTGTGTGTTGATGGCACTTTATTCAAATTGTGTTGATAATACTTTACTTGGACAAATTGTGTGTTGATGACACTTTGCTCAGACACATTGTGTTGATGACACTTTTCTTAGACTAATTGTGTTGATGACACTTTACTTGGACAAATTTTGTTGATGACACTTTACTCAGACAAATTGTATGTTGATGACACATTAAAATATATATAAATTGTATAACAGCCATCCATTATGGCCACCTTTTAAATCTGTGCTGATGGTGCAAATATACCTTGAGATATGACTGCTATTAGTAAGAATGAACAAATGTTGACCCTATTAAACACCACTGAACAGAAATTTACCAAATTATGGCCAGTATTATCTTGGCCTAATACCCATTTAAATATTATACAAAATGATGCCAATCCACAATTTAGAATATGTCAATCCACAATTTAGTATATATGCCAATCCACAATTTAGTATATATGCCAATCCACAATTTAGTATATATGCCAATCCACAATTTAATATATATGCCAATCCACAATTTAGTATATATGCCAATCCACAATTTAATATATATACCAATCCACAATTTAGTATATATGCCAATCCACAATTTAGTATATATGCCAATCCACAATTTAGTATATATGCCAATCCACAATTTAATATATATGCCAATCCACAATTTAGTATATTTGCCAATCCACAATTTAGTATATATGCCAATCCACAATTTAATATATATGCCAATCCACAATTTAGTATATATGCCAATCCACAATTTAATATATATGCCAATCCACTATTTAATATATATGCCAATCCACAATTTAATATATATGCCAATCCACAATTTAATATATATGCCAATCCACAAATTAATATATATGCCAATTCACAAATTATTATATATGCCAATCCACAAATTAATATATATGCCTTGACTACAAAGAGACAGCATCCTTGCATGAAGTCCTTTCATCATTTTACAAATTATATTAATCTGTAATTAAATGTCTACTTTTAATAAATACATACAAATTTCAAAATGACTTTTTAAACGCGATTGAACAGAACTTGACAAAATTTTATAGCATATTTGGATGAAAGCCTTCCAGACTTTACAAATGATTCTTTGAATGTGGATATGTGAGAAAGCTTGCCAGTAGCTTCTCGTGGGTATGTGGTTCTTTCTGGGTATTTCCTGGTTTCTTCCTCCACCATTAATACTGGCCGCCATCTATAGCCTATTGTGTGCTAAAAAATGGCGTTAAGCCCCAGAAGAAGAACAACAACAACAAATGATTTAGATTCTTCATTGAATATGGTCAGCATTTCTTAGAACAGAAAACCTTCAACTCACTTCTTTAAAAAAAACAGCTAACCATGATTTGACCAAATTTGACAAAAAACCATTCTTGTTTAAATGTGTTCTAAATCTGTACTAATGTTGCCAGTCACTGTCAGATATTGCTACTGTTTTAAAAAATAAAAAGCTCCTTTGAGTGACTTCATCCCAAACTGCTTGACAGAATTCAACCAAATTTGCAGAAAATATAAAGGCCTTATAATAATGGACAAATGATGTGCCATTAGATATTTATGATGTTACAAATTATAATGATGTGCCATCAAATATTGAAGGTACAGATGATACTGATGTGCCATCAAATATTGATGATGTTACAGATGATACTTATGTGCCATCAAATATTGATGAAGGTACAAATGATACTGATGTGCCATCAGATATTGATGAAGGTACAAATGATACTGATGTGCCATCAGATATTGATGAAGGTACAAATGATACTGATGTGCCATCAGATATTGATGAAGGTACAAATGATACTGATGTGCCATCAGATATTGATGAAGGTACAAATGATACTGATGTGCCATCAGATATTGAAGATGTTACAAATTATAATGATGTGCCATTAGATATTGATGATGTTACAGATGATACTGATGTGCCATCAAATATTGATGAAGGAACAGATGATACTGATGTGTCATCAAATATTGATGAAGGAACTGATGATACTGATGTGCCATCAGATATATGTGACGGTAGAAATGAAGTTGATGTGCCATGAAATGTTGAGGAAGATACAAGATAGAGAAACATTGTGCACATCAAGAACAGTAATCATTAGAAATGGAAGAAACCGATGTTGTAGAGAATTCTTCTTGGTCTCTTGCATTTGCATTTTAAGTAAGTTAGCTGAATAAACAATCTCAGGCAATTTTTGGATTCGTGTTTTCTATTCCACTTGTAAGTATCCATTGACTTTGCAACATGTAGATAGTTTTATCCAAAAAATCAATTTTGTATTATGCAGTCCTTACTAGACCATTGTCCTTACTAGACCATTGACTTTGCAACATGTAGATAGTTTTATCCAAAAAATCCATTTTGTATTATGCAGTCCTTACTAGACCATTGTCCTTACTAGACCATTGACTTTGCAACATGTAGATAGTTTTATCCAAAAAATCAATTTTGTATTATGCAGTCCTTACTAGACCATTGACTTTGCAACATGTAGATAGTTTTATCCAAAAAATCAATTTTGTATTATGCAGTCCTTACTAGACCATTGTCCTTACTAGACCATTGACTTTGCAACATGTAGATAGTTTTATCCAAAAAATCAATTTTGTATTATGCAGTCCTTACTAGACCATTGACTTTGCAACATGTAGATAGTTTTATCCAAAAAATCAATTTTGTATTATGCAGTCCTTACTAGACCATTGTCCTTACTAGACCATTGACTTTGCAACATGTAGATAGTTTTATCCAAAAAATCAATTTTGTATTATGCAGTCCTTACTAGACCATTGTCCTTACTAGACCATTGACTTTGCAACATGTAGATAGTTTTATCCAAAAAATCAATTTTGTATTATGCAGTCCTTACTAGACCATTGTCCTTACTAGACCATTGACTTTGCAACATGTAGATAGTTTTATCAAAAATATCAATTGGGGATTATGCCAGTCCTTACTACTGACCATTGTCCTTACTAGACCATTGACTTTGCAACATGTAGATAGTTTTATCCAAAAAATCAATTTTGTATTATGCAGTCCTTACTAGACCATTGTCCTTACTAGACCATTGACTTTGCAACATGTAGATAGTTTTATCCAAAAAATCAATTTTGTATTATGAGGTCCTTACTAGACCATTGACTTTGCAACAATGTAGATATTTTTATCCAAAAAATCAATTTTGTATTATGCAGTCCTTACTAGACCATTGACTTTGCAACATGTAGATAGTTTTATCCAAAAAATCAATTTTGTATTATGCAGTCCTTACTAGACCATTGACTTTGCAACATGTAGATAGTTTTATCCAAAAAATCAATTTTGTATTATGCAGTCCTTACTAGACCATTGTCATTACTAGACGATTGAATTTTAAACAAGTATATATATTTATCCAAAATAACCAAATTGAAATATACAGACCATAGTAGACCATTGTCCTTACTAGACCATTGAGTTTGCAACATGTTGATAGTTTTATCCAAAAAAATCATTTTGTATTATGCAGTCCTTACTAGACCATATGAACTTTGCAACATGTAGATAGTTTTATCCAAAAAAATCAATTTGTATTATGCAGTCCTTACTAGACCATTGTCCTACCATTGACTTTGCAACATGTAGATAGTTTTATATCCAAAAAATCAATTTTGTATTGATGCAGTCCTTACTAGACCATTGACTTTGCAACATGTAGATAGTTTTATCCAAAAAAATCAATTTTGTATTATGCAGTCCTTACTAGACCATTGTCCCTTACGAGACCATTGACTTGCAACATGTAGATAGTTTTATCCAAAAAATCAATTTTGTATTATTGCAGGTCCTTACTAGATCATTGACCTTACTAGACCATTGACTTTGCAACATGTAGATAGTTTTATCCAAAAAATCAATTTTGTATTATGCAGTCCTTACTAGACCATTGTCCTTACTAGACCATTGACTTTGCAACATGTAGATAGTTTTATCCAAAAAATCAATTTTGTATGAGGCAGTCCTTACTAGACCATTGTCCTTACTCGACCATTGACTTTGCACCCTGTAGATAGTTTTATCCAAAAAATCAATTTTGTATTATGCAGTCCTTACTAGACCATTGACTTTGCAACATGTAGATAGTTTTATCCAAAAATCAATTTTGTATTATGCTGTCCTTATCAGACATTGACCTTGCAACATGTAAAATAGTTTTATCCCAAAAATCAATTTTGTATTATGCAGTCCTTACTATAGACCATTGTCCTTACTAGAACCATTGACTTTGCAACTTGTAGATAGTTTTATCCAAAAGATCAATTTTGTATTATGCAGTCCTTACTAGGATCCATTGGACTTTGCTAAATGTAAGATACCACAATCATATTATTCCAATCCACATTAATATATGCATCCAAATTTAATATTATCCAAAAATCCAAATTTTATATATGCAAATCCACAAATCTATATATGCCAATTCACAAGTAATAGTTTGCCAATCCACAAATTAATTATATATCCTTACTACAATGACAGCACTGTAGAAGTCTTTATTTACAAATAATATAATTTTGTATTAATGCACTTTAATAATACATTACTTTCAAAATGACTTTTTAACCATGAAAAATACAAATTTTGTATTATGAAGCCTTCAGACTACAATGTTACTTTGAATGTGATATGTGAAAGTGCCATAGTTTGTGTATGTGTCATTCGATTTTGGTTCTCCTCCACCATTAATACTGGCCACCTCTATAGACCATTGTTGCAAAATGGGTAAGCAAGAAAACCAACAACAAATATTTTTCTCATTATTGCAGTCATTCTAGAACAGCCTTCAACTCATTCTTTAAAAACAGCTACATGATTGTTTTACAAAAAACATTCTGTTTAAATGTGTTCTAAATCTTACATTTGCCATCACTGTCAGATATTGTACTGTTTTAAAAAATAAAATCCTTTGGTACTTCATGCCAAACTCTTGACAGAACCAATTGCGTATAACTTATATGACAAATGATTTTGCTTAACATTATGATTTTTACAAAAAAATGATTGTAATATGAGGTACAGAGACCTGATTGCCATCAAATTTGATGATGTCAATGTATTATTCCATCAAATATGATAATGTAATGATATGATGCCAGATATTGATAAGTACAATGATCTGAATGTATAATATTGATGAAGTAAAATAACTGTGTCATGTATTATGAGTCTATAACTGATGTCCTTATATGATGAAGACAATGATACTGACATGATAGAAGATTTACAAATATAATTGTGTTTAATATGAGTCTTTACAGATGCATACTGTGTCCATCAATATTGATTGCAACAGATGATACGATGTGTCATCAAATAATGATGAGGTTGATGTATGATGTCCTTAATAATATGTGACGTAGAAATGAGTGATGTTGAAATGTTAGAAGTATCAAGAAAGAAACAATGTGCATATCAAGAACGTAATCATTGAAATGAGACCATTGAATTCTTTTTGTCTACATTAGCATTTAGTATTTAATAAAACAATCAATTTTTGATTCGCGTTTTCTATTCCATTGTTAATAGTCCATTGCATTTAAGATACAAAAGTCATATTTCATTTATCAAAATCATTTTGTTTTCACTTGAATCTTTAGATTTAGAATGTATTTATTCTAATTTAGACTTTGCAACATGTAGATAGTTTTATCCAAAAAATCAATTTTGTATTATGCAGTCCTTACTAGACCATTGTCCTTACTAGACCATTGACTTTGCAACATGTAGATAGTTTTATCCAAAAAATCAATTTTGTATTATGCAGTCCTTACTAGACCATTGTCCTTACTAGACCATTGACTTTGCAACATGTAGATAGTTTTATCCAAAAAATCAATTTTGTATTATGCAGTCCTTACTAGACCATTGTCCTTACTAGACCATTGACTTTGCAACATGTAGATAGTTTTATCCAAAAAATCAATTTTGTATTATGCAGTCCTTACTAGACCATTGACTTTGCAACATGTAGATAGTTTTATCCAAAAAATCAATTTTGTATTATGCAGTCCTTACTAGACCATTGTCCTTACTAGACCATTGACTTTGCAACATGTAGATAGTTTTATCCAAAAAATCAATTTTGTATTATGCAGTCCTTACTAGACCATTGACTTTGCAACATGTAGATAGTTTTATCCAAAAAATCAATTTTGTATTATGCAGTCCTTACTAGACCATTGTCCTTACTAGACCATTGACTTTGCAACATGTAGATAGTTTTATCCAAAAAATCAATTTTGTATTATGCAGTCCTTACTAGACCATTGTCCTTACTAGACCATTGACTTTGCAACATGTAGATAGTTTTATCCTAAAATTAAATTTTGTTTTATGCAGTACTTACTATACCATTGTCCTTAATAGACTATTGACTTTGCAACATGTAGATAGTTTTTTATCCAAAAAATCAATTTTGTATTATGCAGTCCTTACTAGACCATTGACTTTGCAACATGTAGATAGTTTTATCCAAAAAATCAATTTTGTATTATGCAGTCCTTACTAGACCATTGTCCTTACTAGACCATTGACTTTGCAACATGTAGATAGTTTTATCCAAAAAATCAATTTTGTATTATGCAGTCCTTACCTACGACCATTGTCCTTACAGACATTGACTTTGCAACTTGTAGATAGTTTTATCCAAAAAATCATTTTTGTATTATGCAGTCCTTACTAGACCATTGTCCTTACTAGACCATTGACTTTGCAACATGTAGATAGTTTTATCCAAAAAATCAATTTTGTATTATGCAGTCCTTACTAGACCATTGACTTTGCAACATGTAGATAGTTTTATCCAAAAAAATCAATTTTGTATTATGCAGTCCTTACTAGACCATTGACTTTGCAACATGTAGGATAGTTTTTATCCAAAAAATCAATTTTGTATTATGCAGTCCTTACTAATCCCTTGTCGTTACCAGACATTTGACTTTGCAACATGTAGATAGTTTTATCCAAAAAATCAATTTTGTATTATGCAGTCCTTACTAGACCATTGTCCTTACTAGACCATTGACTTTGCAACATGTAGATAGTTTTATCCAAAAAATCAATTTTGTATTATGCAGTCCTTACTAGACCATTGTCCTTACTAGACCATTGACTTTGCAACATGTAGATAGTTTTATCCAAAAAAATCAATTTTGTATTATGCAGTCCTTACTAGACCATTGACTTTGCAACATGTAGATAGTTTTATCCAAAAAATCAATTTTGTATTATGCAGTCCTTACTAGACCATTGTCCTTACTAGACCATTGACTTTGCAACATGTAGATAGTTTTATCCAAAAAATCAATTTTGTATTATGCAGTCCTTACTAGACCATTGTCCTTACTAGACCATTGACTTTGCAACATGTAGATAGTTTTATCCAAAAAATCAATTTTGTATTATGCAGTCCTTACTAGACCATTGACTTTGCAACATGTAGATAGTTTTATCCAAAAAATCAATTTTGTATTATGCAGTCCTTACTAGACCATTGTCCTTACTAGACCATTGACTTTGCAACATGTAGATAGTTTTATCTAAAAAATCAATTTTGTATTATGCAGTCCTTACTACACCATTGTCCTTACTAGACCATTGACTTTGCAGCATGTAGATAGTTTTATCCAAAAAATCAATTTTGTATTATGCAGTCCTTACTAGACCATTGTCCTTACTAGACCATTGACTTTGCAACATGTAGATAGTTTTATCCAAAAAATCAATTTTGTATTATGCAGTCCTTACTAGACCATTGTCCTTACTAGACCATTGACTTTGCAACATGTAGATAGTTTTATCCAAAAAATCAATTTTGTATTATGCAGTCCTTACTAGACCATTGACTTTGCAACATGTAGATAGTTTTATCCAAAAAATCAATTTTGTATTATGCAGTCCTTACTAGACCATTGACTTTGCAACATGTAGATAGTTTTATCCAAAAAATCAATTTTGTATTATGCAGTCCTTACTAGACCATTGTCCTTACTAGACCATTGACTTTGCAACATGTAGATAGTTTTATCCAAAAAATCAATTTGTATTATGCAGTCCTTACTAGACCATTGTCCTTACTAGACCATTGACTTTGCAACATGTAGATAGTTTTATCCAAAAAATCAATTTTGTATTATGCAGTCCTTACTAGACCATTGACTTTGCAACATGTAGATAGTTTTATCCAAAAAATCAATTTTGTATTATGCAGTCCTTACTAGACCATTGTCCTTACTAGACCATTGACTTTGCAACATGTAGATAGTTTTATCCAAAAAAAATCAATTTTGTATTATGCAGTCCTTACTAGACCATTGACTTTGCAACATGTAGATAGTTTTATCCAAAAAATCAATTTTGTATTATGCAGTCCTTACTAGACCATTGTCCTTACTAGACCATTGACTTTGCAACATGTAGATAGTTTTATCCTAAAAATCAATTTTGTATTATGCAGTCCTTACTAGACCATTGTCCTTACTAGACCATTGACTTTGCAACATGTAGATAGTTTTATCCAAAAAATCAATTTTGTATTATGCAGTCCTTACTAGACCATTGTCCTTACTAGACCATTGACTTTGCAACATGTAGATAGTTTTATCCAAAAAATCAATTTTGTATTATGCAGTCCTTACTAGACCATTGTCCTTACTAGACCATTGACTTTGCAACATGTAGATAGTTTTATCCAAAAAATCAATTTTGTATTATGCAGTCCTTACTAGACCATTGTCCTTACTAGACCATTGACTTTGCAACATGTAGATAGTTTTATCCAAAAAATCAATTTTGTATTATGCAGTCCTTACTAGACCATTGACTTTGCAACATGTAGATAGTTTTATCCAAAAAATCAATTTTGTATTATGCAGTCCTTACTAGACCATTGTCCTTACTAGACCATTGACTTTGCAACATGTAGATAGTTTTATCCAAAAAATCAATTTTGTATTATGCAGTCCTTACTAGACCATTGACTTTGCAACATGTAGATAGTTTTATCCAAAAAATCAATTTTGTATTATGCAGTCCTTACTAGACCATTGTCCTTACTAGACCATTGACTTTGCAACATGTAGATAGTTTTATCCAAAAAATCAATTTTGTATTATGCAGTCCTTACTAGACCATTGTCCTTACTAGACCATTGACTTTGCAACATGTAGATAGTTTTATCCAAAAAATCAATTTTGTATTATGCAGTCCTTACTAGACCATTGTCCTTACTAGACCATTGACTTTGCAACATGTAGATAGTTTTATCCAAAAAATCAATTTTGTATTATGCAGTCCTTACTAGACCATTGTCCTTACTAGACCATTGACTTTGCAACATGTAGATAGTTTTATCCAAAAAATCAATTTTGTATTATGCAGTCCTTACTAGACCATTGTCCTTACTAGACCATTGACTTTGCAACATGTAGATAGTTTTATCCAAATAATCAATTTTGTTTTATGCAGTCCTTACTAGACCATTGACTTTGCAACATGTAGATAGTTTTATCCAAAAAATCAATTTTGTATTATGCAGTCATTGACTTTGCAACATGTAGATAGTTTATCCAAAAAATCAATTTTGTATTATGCAGTCCTTACTAGACCATTGACTTTGCAACATGTAAGATAGTTTTATCCAAAAATCAATTTTGTATTATGCAGTCCTTACTAGACCATTGTCCTTACTAGACCATTGACTTCGCAACCTGTAGATAGTTTTATCCAAAAAATCAATTTTGTTATTATGCAGTCCTTACTAGGACCATTGACTTTGCAATATGTAGATAGTTTTATCCAAAAAATCAATTTTGTATTATGCAGTCCTTACTAGACCATTGTCCTTACTAGACCATTGACTTTGCAACATGTAGATAGTTTTATCCAAAAAATCAATTTTGTATTATGCAGTCCTTACTAGACCATTGACATTGAAACATGTAGATAGTTTTATCCAAAAAATCAATTTTGTATTATGCAGTCCTTACTAGACCATTGTCCTTACTAGACCATTGACTTTGCAACATGTAGATAGTTTTATCCAAAAAATCAATTTTGTATTATGCAGTCCTTACTAGACCATTGTCCTTACTAGACCATTGACTTTGCAACATGTAGATAGTTTTATCCAAAAAATCAATTTTGTATTATGCAGTCCTTACTAGACCATTGACTTTGCAACATGTAGATAGTTTTATCCAAAAAATCAATTTTGTATTATGCAGTCCTTACTAGACCATTGACTTTGCAACATGTAGATAGTTTTATCCAAAAAATCAATTTTGTATTATGCAGTCCTTACTAGACCATTGTCCTTACTAGACCATTGACTTTGCAACATGTAGATAGTTTTATCCAAAAATCAATTTGGTATATGCAGTCCTTACTAGACCATTGTCCTTACTAGACCATTGACTTTGCAACATGTAGATAGTTTTATCCAAAAAATCAATTTTGTATTATGCAGTCCTTACTAGACCATTGTCCTTACTAGACCATTGACTTTGCAACATGTAGATAGTTTTATCCAAAAAATCAATTTTGTATTATGCAGTCCTTACTAGACCATTGTCCTTACTAGACCATTGACTTTGCAACATGTAGATAGTTTTATCCAAAAAATCAATTTTGTATTATGCAGTCCTTACTAGACCATTGTCCTTACTAGACCATTGACTTTGCAACATGTAGATAGTTTTATCCAAAAAATCAATTTTGTATTATGCAGTCCTTACTAGACCATTGACTTTGCAACATGTAGATAGTTTTATCCAAAAAATCAATTTTGTATTATGCAGTCCTTACTAGACCATTGTCCTTACTAGACCATTGACTTTGCAACATGTAGATAGTTTTATCCAAAAAATCAATTTTGTATTATGCAGTCCTTACTAGACCATTGTCCTTACTAGACTATTGACTTTGCAACATGTAGATAGTTTTATCCAAAAAATCAATTTTGTATTATGCAGTCCTTACTAGACCATTGTCCTTACTAGACCATTGACTTTGCAACATGTAGATAGTTTTATCCAAAAAATCCATTTTGTATTATGCAGTCCTTACTAGACCATTGTCCTTACTAGACCATTGACTTTGCAACATGTAGATAGTTTTATCCAAAAAATCAATTTTGTATTATGCAGTCCTTACTAGACCATTGACTTTGCAACATGTAGATAGTTTTATCCAAAAAATCAATTTTGTATTATGCAGTCCTTAATAGACCATTGTCCTTACTAGACCATTGACTTTGCTACATGTAGATAGTTTTATCCAAAAAATCAATTTTGTATTATGCAGTCCTTACTAGACCATTGACTTTGCAACATGTAGATAGTTTTATCCAAAAAATCAATTTTGTATTATGCAGTCCTTACTAGACCATTGTCCTTACTAGACTATTGACTTTGCAACATGTAGATAGTTTTATCCAAAAAATCAATTTTGTATTATGCAGTCCTTACTAGACCATTGTCCTTACTAGACCATTGACTTTGCAACATGTAGATAGTTTTATCCAAAAAATCCATTTTGTATTATGCAGTCCTTACTAGACCATTGTCCTTACTAGACCATTGACTTTGCAACATGTAGATAGTTTTATCCAAAAAATCAATTTTGTATTATGCAGTCCTTACTAGACCATTGACTTTGCAACATGTAGATAGTTTTATCCAAAAAATCAATTTTGTATTATGCAGTCCTTACTAGACCATTGTCCTTACTAGACCATTGACTTTGCAACATGTAGATAGTTTTATCCAAAAAATCAATTTTGTATTATGCAGTCCTTACTAGACCATTGACTTTGCAACATGTAGATAGTTTTATCCAAAAAATCCATTTTGTATTATGCAGTCCTTACTAGACCATTGTCCTTACTAGACCATTGACTTTGCAACATGTAAATAGTTTTATCCAAAAAATCAATTTTGTATTATGCAGTCCTTACTAGACCATTGTCCTTACTAGACCATTGACTTTGCAACATGTAGATAGTTTTATCCAAAAAATCAATTTTGTATTATGCAGTCCTTACTAGACCATTGACTTTGCAAAATGTAGATAGTTTTATCCAAAAAATCAATTTTGTATTATGCAGTCCTTACTAGACCATTGTCCTTACTAGACCATTGACTTTGCAACATGTAGATAGTTTTATCCAAAAAATCAATTTTGTATTATGCAGTCCTTACTAGACCAATGTCCTTACTAGACCATTGACTTTGCAACATGTAGATAGTTTTATCCAAAAAATCAATTTTGTATTATGCAGTCCTTACTAGACCATTGACTTTGCAACATGTAGATAGTTTTATCCAAAAAAATCAATTTTGTATTATGCAGTCCTTACTAGACCATTGACTTTGCAACATGTAGATAGTTTTATCCAAAAAATCAATTTTGTATTATGCAGTCCTTACTAGACCATTGTCCTTACTAGACCATTGACTTTGCAACATGTAGATAGTTTTATCTAAAAAATCAATTTTGTATTATGCAGTCCTTACTACACCATTGTCCTTACTAGACCATTGACTTTGCAACATGTAGATAGTTTTATCCAAAAAATCAATTTTGTATTATGCAGTCCTTACTAGACCATTGTCCTTACTAGACCATTGACTTTGCAACATGTAGATAGTTTTATCCAAAAAATCAATTTTGTATTATGCAGTCCTTACTAGACCATTGACTTTGCAACATGTAGATAGTTTTATCCAAAAAATCAATTTTGTATTATGCAGTCCTTACTAGACCATTGTCCTTACTAGACCATTGACTTTGCAACATGTAGATAGTTTTATCCAAAAAATCAATTTTGTATTATGCAGTCCTTACTAGACCATTGACTTTGCAACATTTAGATAGTTTTATCCAAAAAATCAATTTTGTATTATGCAGTCCTTACTAGACCATTGACTTTGCAACATGTAGATAGTTTTATCCAAAAAATCAATTTTGTATTATGCAGTCCTTACTACACCATTGTCCTTACTAGACTATTGACTTTGCAACATGTAGATAGTTTTATCCAAAAAATCAATTTTGTATTATGCAGTCCTTACTAGACCATTGTCCTTACTAGACTATTGACTTTGCAACATGTAGATAGTTTTATCCAAAAAATCAATTTTGTATTATGCAGTCCTTACTAGACTATTGTCCTTACTAGACCATTGACTTTGCAACATGTAGATAGTTTTATCCAAAAAAATCAATTTTGTATTATGCAGTCCTTACTAGACCATTGACTTTGCAACATGTAGATAGTTTTATCCAAAAAATCAATTTTGTATTATGCAGTCCTTACTAGACCATTGTCCTTACTAGACCATTGACTTTGCAACATGTAGATAGTTTTATCCAAAAAATCAATTTTGTATTATGCAGTCCTTACTAGACCATTGACTTTGCAATATGTAGATAGTTTTATCCAAAAAATCAATTTTGTATTATGCAGTCCTTACTAGACCATTGTCCTTACTAGACCATTGACTTTGCAACATGTAGATAGTTTTATCCAAAAAATCAATTTTGTATTATGCAGTCCTTACTAGACCATTGTCCTTACTAGACTATTGACTTTGCAACATGTAGATAGTTTTATCCAAAAAATCAATTTTGTATTATGCAGTCCTTACTAGACCATTGTCCTTACTAGACCATTGACTTTGCAACATGTAGATAGTTTTATCCAAAAAATCCATTTTGTATTATGCAGTCCTTACTAGACCATTGTCCTTACTAGACCATTGACTTTGCAACATGTAGATAGTTTTATCCAAAAAATCAATTTTGTATTATGCAGTCCTTACTAGACCATTGACTTTGCAACATGTAGATAGTTTTATCCAAAAAATCAATTTTGTATTATGCAGTCCTTACTAGACCATTGTCCTTACTAGACCATTGACTTTGCAACATGTAGATAGTTTTATCCAAAAAATCAATTTTGTATTATGCAGTCCTTACTAGACCATTGACTTTGCAACATGTAGATAGTTTTATCCAAAAAATCAATTTTGTATTATGCAGTCCTTACTAGACCATTGTCCTTACTAGACCATTGACTTTGCAACATGTAGATAGTTTTATCCAAAAAATCAATTTTGTATTATGCAGTCCTTACTAGACCATTGTCCTTACTAGACCATTGACTTTGCAACATGTAGATAGTTTTATCCAAAAAATCAATTTTGTATTATGCAGTCCTTACTAGACCATTGTCCTTACTAGACCATTGACTTTGCAACATGTAGATAGTTTTATCCAAAAAATCAATTTTGTAATATGGAGTCCTTACTAGACCATTGTCCTTACTAGACCATTGACTTTGCAACATGTAGATAGTTTTATCCAAAAAATCAATTTTGTATTATGCAGTCCTTACTAGACCATTATCCTTACTAGACCATTGACTTTGCAACATGTAGATAGTTTTATCCAAAAAATCAATTTTGTATTATGCAGTCCTTACTAGACCATTGTCCTTACTAGACCATTGACTTTGCATCATGTAGATAGTTTTATCCAAAAAATCAATTTTGTATTATGCAGTCCTTATTAGACCATTGTCCTTACTAGACCATTGACTTTGCAACATGTAGATAGTTTTATCCAAATAATCAATTTTGTATTATGCAGTCCTTACTAGACCATTGTTAGATTGAAAAATTACCTTATACATATGTGTGATAGTACTGAATATGGTTTATTTTTTAGAAATATTTTTTTATTTTTTTAGAAATTTGTCTTAATTTCAGGTTGCCAGTAGAGTCCAGAAATATTTTATCAAGCTTGCCAAGGCTGGTTTACCCATCCCTGGGCGTATGCCAAACCTCAGTCAGTACACTAAACGGGTATGTGCTCAGGCTATCTTGATGTAGTGCTTAAAGAAACTGTCAATGTACACAGCTTTCAAGAGAGAGGCTTAAACCCTTTCAACAGAGAGAAAAATGTTTACTATGCATTTTTCAGAATTATGTCCCTTGAAAGACACCATTGAACTTCTATCTCTTCTAGCTCTCATTCCCTTCCAATTATGTGTTATATTTTTAACTAAGGACGGGATTAATTTAAAAATATTTATTTGCTGATTCTTGTAGAAAATTGTATATGGTAAATACATTCAGCATTATGACATATTTCTCTTTCATATACATCAGTCCCTTTTATTTATCAATAACATAAACGATGCATTTCATTAACAAGATAAGAGATTATTAGAATTAATCGTCTGAATTATGTCAGTTGTATTAGGTTAAAATAATTTGCATTGCAAATAAACCACCTATATGTTCTGATTTTACTTAATGCTATTGAGCTCACCTAAATAAGAGATTCTTGATTTCAGCTGTTCAAGGATTATCTGTTTCGTCATAATCACTTTTACGGATTCCTAAAACAATGAATTAGTCCTATCATAAAGAATCACTTTTACAGATTCCTAAAACAATGAATTAGTCCTATTGCAAAGAATCACTTTTACAGATTCCTGTAACAATGAATTAGTCCTATCATAAAGAATCACTTACAGATTCCAAAAACAATGAATTAGTCCTATTGCAAAGAATCACTTTTACAGATTCCTAAAACAATGAATTAGTCCTATTGCAAAGAATCACTTTTACAAATTTCTAAAACAATGAATTAGTCCTATTGCAAAAAATCTCTTTTACAGATTCCTAAAACAATGAATTAGTCCTTTTTGTAAAGCATTTGTCTTGGTAAATAAAGACTCTTGGTGTCAAACATGCAGGTCACTGAAACAGTGGAATTCATCATGTATCATCTGACACAGAATACATGTAGAATTTGCTTTTGTGATTCAGTCAAAGAATAGAGCGACTTTGTCTTCACCTCAGAAAATAACTGAGCAAAGTTGTGCGATTCAGAGCAAAGTTTTACTTGACTTCACCTACTCATTTAAACCCAGAAATTCATTTGATTGGTCATGAAATGGCCATTTTCATTTTAGTAGTTTTGTCATTCAGACATTCTCAACCACATTTTCACCATTGCTGTTAATGCTTACATTATTGCAAGTGTTTAATCAGCTACTCAAGTAACCTATTAAACATAGTATGTTTATGTATCTGGTTTGCCAGGAAAAAGCGGCACTTTGGATTTTTCCATTTAGGCTCTTGCTGTCAGTAATAATATACCTGCCATAAAGACAGACATATTGTGTACGAATACAGTCATTTCATTTTGACACTATAACTCAAGTTTAATCTATCTACATTTATCAGACTTTGTATGTAAATTACAACTCAAATGCATTAGAAATCCATCTATTTCAGACATAATAGATCAAGGGTCCAGGCTGCTGAGAAATGTTTACTTAAATATTTCAACACACAATGATATTTTAAAAAATGGGACTCATGATTTGAGGTTCTTTGAACTAAATTTTATGATCAACAAGCAATTCCACACTCAAGGTGCAGTGCCGTTTCATGTTGCATTTAAAATAATATTTAATAATATTTGCCATAAGTAAAATCTGTTAAGTAAGATTTTATGTAGGTCATTAGACAGAACTTATCTCATGATTTGTACAGTTTCGTAATGTTTTATTATTTTTGCTGAATGTATGTACAGTTACTTGATGTCTTTTTATATTTGCAGAATGTTTTGTACAGTTAATTGATCTCTCTTTATCTCACATTTTGTACAGTTATTTTTTTATTTTTGCATGTATTGTACAGTTGATATCTTTATTTTTGCAGAATGTTTTGTACAGTTACTTGATGTCTTTTTATTTTCAGTCAGGACATAGGCATCATCGATTTCACAAATTCTACTTCCAACCATCAACATTCTTACAGTCATATGAACCACCTGTGTACATGTCAGATGATGAGGATACCAATAGTTATGGAGAAAGCAGTATGGAACAGGATTCACTATTTGATAACATGGAAGACGTATCAGTAAGTAGACAGTATCTTATTATAAAATAAGTCCTGTCTTTGAGATTTCATGATATTGCTGTTTGTTTTACTGCTGCAAATTAAAGTAAAACTGATAACGTGTCAGTAGAGAAAGTTAAAAAGATTTCAAGATATTGATATCGGTTTTACTGCTGCAAACTCAGTGTTGCCAGCAACATCACAGTGGAGCCAAGAGAGATTAAAATATAGTGATAGTAGGTTTTTCCTGCTGCAGAAATCACGTGTTGCCGTTGACATGTCTGCAGAGTCAGTACAATGAGGACATGAATGGTTATCATATTGCTATGACCTATAAGAGTCACCAGTGGTATATTAGCGGAGTAAGTAAAATGGATTTGATTATATTAATAATTGTTTTGCTGCTGTGACTTTTAGGAGTTACCAGAAGCATATTAATTGAACCAGCCAAAAGGATTTGGGGATATTAATAATTGTTTTACTGCAGTTACCATTAATAGTTACCAGTTGTATATTAGTGAAGCAAGTAAAATGGATTTGAGAATATTAAAAATTGTTTTACTGTTCTTACCTTTAATAGTAAATGGAAGCAGTCAAATGGATTTGAGAATATTAATAATTGTTTTACGGCATTTACCCTTAATGGTTACCAGTGGTTTATTAGCTGAGCCAGTAAAATGGATTTGAGGATATTAATAATTATTTTACAGCTACAAATTTGACTGTTGCCAGCAACATGTCAGCAGAGCCAATAAAACAATATGAAAACATCAGTGACTGTCTTACTGCTGTGAATTTGAACAGTTACCATTGGCATGATATTGGAATCAGTAACATGGATTTGAACAATTACCATTGTCATGTTCTTGGAATCAGTAACATGGATTTGAACAATTACCATTGGTATGATATTGGAATCAGTAACATGAATTTGAACAATTACCATTGGTATGATATTGGAATCAGTAACATGGATTTGAATTGTTACCAATGGCATATTGTCAGATTCATTAAAATGGATTTGAACAGTTACCAGTGGCATGTTATTGGAGTCAGTAACATGGATTTGAATGGTTACCAGTGGCATATTATTGGAATCAATAACATGGATTTGAACAGTTACCATTGGCAGGTTATCAGTCAGTAACATGGATTTGAATGGTTGCCAGTGGCATGTTATCAGTCTGTAACATGGATTTGAATGGTTGCCAGTGGCATGTTATCAGTCAGTAACATGGATTTGAATGGTTGCCAGTGGCATGTTATCAGTCAATAACATGGATTTGAATGGTTGCCAGTGGCATGTTTTCAGTCAGTAACATGGATTTGAATGGTTGCCAGTGGTATGTTATCAGTCAGTAACATGAATTTGAATGGTTGCAAGTGGCATTTTATCAATCAGTAACATGGATTTGAATGGTTGCCGGTGGTATGTTATCAGTCAGTAACATGAATTTGAATGGTTGCCAGTGGTATGTTATCAGTCAGTAACATGGATTTGAATGGTTGCCAGTGGTATGTTATCAGTCACTAACATGAATTTGAAGATATTAATGGTTTTTTTACTGCTGTTGCCAGCAACATGACAGCCTTGTCAATAAAATGAATATTTATGATGCTGAAACAACCATTTAGGCACTGTGCACTTGATTACTGAAAATTGAGGGGAAGGGTTCTCCCCTCCTTTTGAAAACAAGGGGGAGCATTAGATAACGATAAATCATTGAATGCAGAAAGGAGGATGGAACACAAAAATGACACACAATGCATGATGTTGTTTCAGCATTTTTAACACAAATTTAAAAACAATTATTGTGAATTCAACAATGATGCATCTCATCTTGGACCCTGACTGATTCAAATCTTAAAACTCACAAGACTATAATTCCCTGATTGATGTCTTAAAATCTTTAAACTTTAATCCCCTGACTGATGTCTTAACATCTTAAAATACACAAGACTATAATTCCCTGATTGATGTCTTAAAATCTTTAAACTTTAATCCCCTGACTGATGTCTTAACATCTTAAAATACACAAGACTATAATTCCCTGATTGATGTCTTAAAATCCTTAAACTTTAATCCCCTGACTGATGTCTTAATATCTTGAAATACACAAGACTATAATTCCCTGATTGACATCTTAAAATCTTGAAATACACAAAACTGTAATCCCCAGATTAACATCTTAAATCTTTAAACACACAAGACTGTAATTACCAGATTGATGACAGCTTTCTGTGAACTCTATAAATTGTCCAAATTATTTTGATTTTACAAGAATAAGACCAAAATGAAGACCAAAATAATCAGACACCAATATGTACATGGAATTGATGAGATTTTATATGTATCCAATAAGTAGCTTTATTTGATGAGGTTTCTGTTGAAGGATGAAGAGGATGTGCCCCTCGAGTTGAGGGATTCTGAGGAATACCTGGAGCTGATACGGTTAAAACAGCTGAAGAGAGAGAAACAACTTTCTGATGGGCAGGAACAGCACATTGGATTCAAGGTCAGTGATCAAAGCATACTTGGGCAAGTTTTGGTTTCTGATATTTTATAGTATTATAATAATATTGACAAACTCTTATGATGGGCATCTCCTCATCCACAGTTGCAGGATACATTCCTTTGAGGACATCTGTTGAAGGGCAGCTGTTTGCTTCATTTTATGTTTATCTTCCATATTATGGATATACATTCCCATTATGTAGGCTAAAATTACATCACTGTAATATGAAATTATTGTGCTTCGTGATAATTTTTGATTCAAAGTGAAAACACAAAAGCAGTCTCCATGGGATTTAAGTAAGAGTGCACTTTAAAGCAAATAGTTTGCATACATAATGGATGCACTCAGCTGTGCACTAAATTTATAAATTACTTTTAATAAAGCATCAGTTTGAAACAAAATAGTTCGCTTGTTAGGATGTATGGACAGTGTGCCAAACTCAAATGTTTTGCTTTCAGCAGAATGTTAAATGGTTAGGATGTACAGACTGTGTGTCAGCGTGTCAAGAGTTTTATCATGAATAGGATCACTGGGTAAGATGTACAGATAGTTACCCAAAAGATTTTTTACTTTTTCAAATACTTTCCCCAATCACATTATGTTAGGAATAATAGCCTGCTTCCTCATAAATCCAGCCCCCCTAAAAAACAAATATTGCATTTTATGTGTATCTCATATAGATAATGGGCAATAACTCTTGCCCATTATCACCTCTTGCCACCACCAGATGTTCCTAGTTTTTAGCTTCACTGCTGTCCTGATAGCATTATATATTTTACCTCTGACAATCCAAGCCATTTTAGTGTTCACATTGGACCATCCAACTTTCATTTTGGTTTTATTGTGGGACAATCATTCTCTGGCAGGTTGTATACTTTTTTTTACAATTCCCCACATTTATAAAAGTTAAACATAAGTCCCGTCTTTTTAAAATGCAAATTAAAGTCCCATTTTTATAAAATATAAATTGCCTATGAGAATTTTAAAATAAAAAAAAACAAGGCAAAGCTTGACCTACTCAGATAGCACAATGATTTTACAAGTTCCGAGCCAGTACAGTCCTAAATTAAGCGTAAAGATTTTCTTGATGCAGGCCAATTAATTTGTGGATTTTCCAAGAGAAACAAGGTGTATAATTATTTTAGATTGAATTATGAAAAATATTGTTTCACTGTGAAATTGGTCAAAATTTTGTCACTCACTTGGTCCAGTGGCAAATATCGCCATCTGTTGCATGAGTACTAGTTTTGAATTACATAGGTTTTTTTAAATTCTGATTTTTGTTTATGTAGGCAAGAGAATTATGTTCCTAATGAAACTGTCCATGTCAATTCAAATTTCCATTCAGATTTTCCATGCAAATATTCAATTCAAATTTTTCATTGAAATATGCACAGAACACAGCAGAACATAACTACTAAATAGCGACATTATCAGATTGAATACTGTAATCTGCTGTCTTTTATACATATTGCATGCCAGTACAAACCTAAAATATAAAATTTGGACTCACCAGATGAAATATGTTAAGCACTCAGTGCCAGAAAAATATACAGTTTATTCAGAAATGTAACAAATTACAATTTTGCTCTCATCATAAGGGCTGTTCCATTAAAACATACAGGGAACCCAGGAAAGACAATTTTAAATGCAAATTAGAAATTACTTAATATTTTATTATGAATTCTTTAAAATCATAGTACCCTGGCATATATTTTTTTAAAAACTGATTTCCCTGGGTAACATGTTTAAACTGTTTATGCAAACTGTAAAATTGTAAAAATAATTCATTTGCATTACATTAAATTTACCAAAAGGTGGAAAGGAATGATTTCCTTAGATGGGCTTCATCTATGAATGATGACCAAATTATATAGTAATGTAGATGATTGTCTTACAAGTGGCAAGGAGAGCCCATCTTGGATAAAAATGTTATTGGAACAGTGACACAAGTTTGTGTTTTATTAAAATGAACCTTTTTGAGATGTTGACAGTAATTCTGAACTTTGTAAATGTTTAGTTATCAAATTTGTATATATAAAAAAATTATCCATGAAAAACAGCTTTGGATAAAGTTTTGTTTTTGGCATCTAACATTAAAGTGACACTTTATCACAGTTGAAATAAGCTGTAACTAATTTTCTAAATCAAATACATTACCATTGTTACATTTTTGAATAATGGAGTTAATTTTGGATATTATCAACACAAAAAATGTGGTAAATAAGGATGCGAGATAATTTGGTTATAAGATGATTTCAGCCCACAAACCTGTTAACAAAATTTGTACACTTAGAACTTGTGATTTATATTAGGTTTTGGTTTGTGTTGCAGTGTGATATCTGTGAATGTGAACCTATTGTTGGCACCAGGTGGCACTGTGCAGACTGCCCAACTGAAGTTGCTGTGGATTTTTGTGACAATTGTGTTGACAGGTAAAAAGTATTCAAGAATGGTTCCTGCTAGGTGAAATTTGAATAATTACACTTGATACAGCTGATCAGGATAATTCATAAGGATTAGTAATTTCCCATACTCAGGGCATAAATATCTTAAGAGTTTGAATTATTTGGTAATATCACACTGCCTTTATTTAGCAACTATGGTGATCATATCAGAGGACATTACATGGAAAAGGAAGGTGAAGGAAGCAATCAAAATACAACAGTGGAAGCCAACATTAAACAAGAATGAGGGACTTGAATAACAACCCATCTATACCAGTCTCCTCATATCATTTGACCATTACTGGTTGCGTGATCAACATTAATTGCTGAAGCAGGCAGTGGGGGATATTGCTAAAAATTTCCAACTTAAGATATTTATGCTCTGAAATTACTAATGAACACTTGGTATAAAACTTGGTGATTTGTCTCAGCTCAAAAAACTGTCATCATGATATGCATTTATTTTTTTCTGTGCCTTGAGGAGATTAAAGTGAGGGATTGTGATCCTGCCCATCCGCACTGTTTGCATTTTGTTGTTATTGTTATTCTTGTTTAGGGTTTAACGCCATTTTTCAGCACAAGATAGGCTATATATGGCAGCCATTATTAACGGTGGAGGAAGAACCCTGGAAAACCTTGGGAAGAACCACCGACCCACAAGAAGCTACTGGCAGGCTTTCTCACTTACCCACATTAGCCGAGTCTGGAATCGAACTCATGCAGACAGGTGAGATGGCAGTGATCTGTGTGCATTTTGTAATATTTCATAATTTGTCTCACACTGTTGAAGATACAGACTTGTACCTTGTTGGGAGTTGTCTGTAGACAAGTTTAAAGAAATCTAATGCAACTCCAAGTAGTGGGGTTATGGTGAGGTAAGGATGATTTATTCAGATTTAAAATAACTCCCATATTAGAGACTACATCAGAGAAGTTTGTGTGTGTGTGATTACTGACCCCAGTATCAGTATATCAGATTTTGAGGTGTAAACTTAAATGCTGAGTTTTGTCTCATTAATTTTATTGGATGCTGCTCATAATGAAACATTTCAAAAATTGTATTTGTATGATTAAATCTGATCGTAAACATGGACTCGATAATGTTGACAAATCAGTCAGTATGATGCAAGTTTGATTAAAAGTTATCATAAATATATACTCCAGTCTTAACAAATCTGTCAATTAGATGTAAGTTCATTTTTCTAAAATTTGGATATCACTTCTCATCAAATACATTCAAACTTTAAATATATAAGGTAAGATGAGAATTCTTTATTACAGACTGCATAGTCCATACATCTAAATTAAAAATAATTATAAAATAAAAGAATTTTAAACATTGAAGATCATGGATATTCTTTGTACAAATTACATAAACATCTACAACAATGGACTGTGTCTGGCAATATTAACAGTGAAATTATGTCAGACATTCAAAGAATAATTTGTTCCATTTGTATACAAGAATTTAGATGAATGTCACAAGTCCACAGAGATTGCAAGATACAATACTTATAGATATTCTTTCCATCATTGAGAATGTGTACTTTCTCATTACTTCATCAAAACAAAAATAGCTTACAAACCTGATAGAGGTACTTGTTCCATCTTGAAAGGCTCAATAGAAAACAAACACTGTTATTACAACCATTAATAAGTAGTCTTCTTTTTATACATTTACTAATATTTGTCCACAGAGGAGTGCAATACATATAAATGTGTGTACAAAGTTTTATTAAACTTGGTTCAAAAATTAGAATAGTAACAGGCTCAGAAAATCTGACACAAGTTCCATTTATTCATATAGATAGATCGATAGATCAATCAATTGATCGATCGATATGTCAATGATTGCTGATGTCATGATCAGCATTATCCAGTCTCATAAGTGGCAAGAAGCTCAGCCACTCAGATGCTGGATCATTTCATTAATAAACATACACCTTGCTCCGTATTGAATTTTTCCACCATCTTGTTGGTACAAGCTTACATGCAAAGTTTTATCAGAATTGGATCAGAAATGTGGCCTGTAGAGTGACAATAGAAATATGGCCTGTAGAATGACAACAGAAATATGGCATGTAGAGTGACAACAGATAAATGGACTGTAGAGTGACAATGGTAATATGGCCTGTAGAATGACAACAGAAATATGGCCTGTAGAATGACAACAGAAATATGGCCTGTAGAGTGACAACATAAGTATGGCCAGTAGAATGAGAACAGAAATATGGCCTGTAAAATGGCAACAGAAATATGGCCAGTAGAGTGACAACATAAGTTTGGCCAGTAGAATGACAACAGAAATATGGACTGTAGAGTGACAACATAAATATGGCCAGTAGAATTAAAGCAGAAATATGGCCTGTAGAATGACAACAGAAATATGGCCTGTAGAATGACAACAGAAATATGGCCTGTAGAGTGACAACATAAATATGGCCTGTAGAATGACAACAGAAATATGGCCTGTAGAATGACAACAGAAATATGGCCTGTAGAGTGACAACAGAAATATGGCCTGAAGAATGACAACAGAAATATGGCCTATGGAATGACAACAGAATTATGGCCAGTAGAATGACAACAGAAATATGGCCTGTAGAATGACAATAGGAATATGGTTGTAGAAAGACAATAGAAATATGGCCAGTAGAATGACAACAGAATTATGGCCTATAGAATGACGACAGAATTATGGCCTGTAGAATAACAACAGAAATATGGCCTGTAGAATGACAACAGAAATATGGCCTGTAGAATGACAACAGAAATATGGCTTTTAGAATGACAACAGAAATATGGCCTGTAGAATGACAACAGAATTATGGCCTGTAGAATGACAACAGAAATATGGCTTTTAGAATGACAACAGAAATATGGCCTGTAGAATGACCAAAGAAATATGGTCTGTAGAATGACAGCAGTAATATGGCCTGTAGAATGACAACATAAATATGGCTAGTAGAATGACAACATAAACATGGCCTGTAGAATGACAACATATGTCCAGTAGAATGACAATAGAAATATAGCCTGTAGAATGACAACAGAAATATAGCCTGTAGAATGACAATAGAAATATGGCCTGTAGAATGACAACAGAAATATGGCCTATAGAATGACAAAGGAAATATGGCCTGTAGAGTGACAACAGAAATATGGCCTATAGAATGACAACGTTAATATGGCCTGTAGAGTGACAACAGAAATATAGCCAGTAGATTGACAACAGAAATATGGTCTGTAGAATGTCAACATAAATATGGCCAGTAGAATGACATCAGAAATATGGCCAGTAGAATGACAACAGAAATATGGCCAGTAGAATGACAACGGAAATATGGCCTGTAGAATGACAACAGAAATATGGCCTGTAGAATGACAACATAATTATGGCCTGTAGAATGACAACAGAAATATGGCCTGTAGAATGACAACAGAATTATGGCCTGTAGAATGACAACATAATTATGGCCAGTAGAATGAGAACAGAAATATGGACTGTAGAATGACAACAGAAATATGGCCTGTAGAAATACAACAGAAATATGGCCTGTAGAATGACAACAGAATTATGGCCTGTAGAATGACAACATAAATATGGCCAGTAGAATAACATCAGAAATATGGCCAGTAGAATAACATCAGAAATATGGCCAGTAGAATGACAACATAAATATATCCAGTAGAATGACAACAGAAATATGGCCTGTAGAATGACAACATAATTATGGTCAGTAGAATGACAACAGAAATATGGCCAGTAGAATGACAACAGAATTATGGCCTGTAGAATGACAACAGAAATAGCCTCTAAAGCGCTAAAAGAATTATGACCTCTAGAATAACAAAAATATGGCCTCTAGATTGATAACAAGCTTTATGATCACATATATGATCCATTACTCATAATAGGAAAATGTAATCCTATATTACAAGTGTGATCAAAATCTGTTCATTTGTTAAGCCTGTCAAGCTAAATCAGCCAGTCATATGTAGAATACCCTATTATTATATGCATGGATCTTTCTCAATCAAATAGTCTGACACCTCATTATAATCACATCTCTGCTATCAGATTAGAGGATTATAATTATTGATGTGCAAATTTGACTAATCTGATCCATCATTTAATCCTTGCTGTCATCACATTTCACCAATAGAACATTCAATTTTATGTACCTCATGGTTTTTTTAAATACCATTTTCACTGTGCTTGAATACATAGCTAGTCCAGGGTCCTCGTTGTTGTCTGTGTAGTATTGCAGGGTAGAGTATCAGCAGGTCAGTGTTTTGAGGAACCTGTCATTTGTATTGATTTTTTTATATACATTTTAAACAAGGCTATTGCTTTGTTTTCAAAATTAAGCTCGCATATAATATGTATTGTTTTAACACTCATTGTTTGCTTTTTTATACATTGCAATCTTCAAAACCAAAATCATATTCATTTTTGGTGTGTTATGTATTTTGTGTTTGAACTTTGGTCCAGGAATGAGATTCCATTTTTAGATATATATATATATATATAAACAGGTGTTTACGAGTTTTAAACTCAGCCTTGTTAATGAACCCGTATATAAGTTTGGGGGTAAGTTTTTGATTTGCTAGTTCAGTACAGTGACACTAGTCAGGTGGGTTGTGGTAGTCAGGTAGTGTAAAGTGAGTCTCATGGATGGTTCATTATGATGCATGAAAAGAGAAAATTGAAACATTATTCTTATTTCCTAGTATTGTTCTTATCTTAATATCAGTCTGCCATTGTATTTAATGTTGTGTTGAGAGCATTTGTTTAAAATATTTATTGAAATTACAGAATGCTCATATGACTGCCTGAACTAGAGCAACATTTTGGGATTTTTGTTATAAATATAAAGACATTCTGGGCAGTGCCATTGTTATACACTGTTGACACTTCACCACGTTCAGGATCAGGAATTCATTTCTTGCACTTTATTTTGTGAAATGACTTATAAAGCCTGTCATATGCAATGTTTTGGCCAAAGGGGTGATTGTAGGAAGGACTGTGTGATTGCATGATTCATAAATCTATTTGGATGATTCTAATCGAGGCTGCACATTTTTATCACAGATAACAGAGGAGGGGTGCTTTTTCTTGTTATTATGGTATTAGGTGTTGGTATCGACATGGCTTCAACTAAAATGACCTGAAAACTGAGTGGAAATCAAAAGTTGTCCCACGATTGTACCACTGTGTAAATAATTCCAGATCAGTATTTCATGACCGTTTATATTAAATCACAGTGCAGAAAACTATTGTCAGTTCTTTACAATTTGAATTGAAAGATCTTGATGATGGAAGCATACAGGGAACCAAGACTCAAAAGTGGTCTAAGGCAGTCGCCTAAAATCACCAACATTTTACCTGTGTTTGCATGGGTTCAAACTTGGGCTCAGCAAGAGTAGCTAAGAAAGATGCCGGTAGCTTCCCTAGGGCCTGTGGTTCTTCCTCCATCAGATAAACTGGCCATCATGTAGAAAAAGGCATTAGACCCAGAATAACAATAGTATAAACATGCATTTCAAGTTTCATCAGAATGACAAGATGTATGACTTTTTAAAAGGTAACAAGCTCAACAATCAGAACAAGATAAAAAAATTTATTATGGATGACTCTCATAATTTAATGTGTTTCAGCATTTTTTTTAAAAATTATTTAGATTTTCAATGAGGAACTTGACATGTGCTTTTGTAATGTCACAAGATGTCACTGACATTGTGTTGCAAAATTTTACACATTTACAAATACAAAATGCTACATATGCCAAAGCATTGCTTTATTAATGATTGTGTGGTAAATGAGTTTATCTCTTTCACAGCATTCTCATGTCAATGATTTTATGTGAAAAATGAGTTGACTTCTTTCATCATATTACCTTATCAATGAGTTTACTTTCATAGCATTGCCTTTACTTCTTTCATAGCATTGCCTTTACTACTTTCATAGCATTGCCTTTGCTACTTTCATAGCATTGCCTTTACTACTTTAATAGCATTGCCTTTGCTACTTTCATAGCATTGCCTTTACTACTTTCATAGCATTGTCTTTGCTTCTTTCATAGCATTGCCATTGCTACTTTCATATCATTGCCTTTGCTTCTTTCATAGCATTGCCTTTGCTTCTTTCATAGCATTGCCTTTGCTACTTTCATAGCATTGCCTTTACTACTTTCATAGCATTGCCTTTGCTTCCTTCATAGCATTGCCTTTACTACTTTCATAGCATTGCCTTTACTACTTTCATAGCATTGCCTTTGCTTCTTTCATAGCATTGCCATTGCTACTTTCATAGCATTGCCTTTACTACTTTCATAGCATTGCCTTTACTACTTTCATAGCATTGCCTTTACTACTTTCATAGCATTGCCTTTACTACTTTCATAGCATTGCCTTTGCTTCTTTCATAGCATTGCCTTTGCTTCTTTCATAGCATTGCCTTTGCTTCTTTCATAGCATTGCCTTTACTACTTTCATAGCATTACCTTTGCTTCTTTCATAGCATTGCCTTTGCTTCTTTCATAGCATTTCCTTTGCTTCTTTCATAGCATTGCCTTTACTACTTTCATAGCATTGCCTTTACTACTTTCATAGCATTGCCTTTACTACTTTCATAGCATTGCCTTTACTACTTTCATAGCATTGTCTTTGCTTCTTTCATAGCATTGCCATTGCTACTTTCATATCATTGCCTTTGCTTCTTTCATAGCATTGCCTTTGCTTCTTTCATAGCATTGCCTTTTCTACTTTCATAGCATTGCCTTTACTACTTTCATAGCATTGCCTTTGCTTCCTTCATAGCATTGCCTTTACTACTTTCATAGCATTGCCTTTACTACTTTCATAGCATTGCCTTTGCTTCTTTCATAGCATTGCCATTGCTACTTTCATAGCATTGCCTTTACTACTTTCATAGCATTGCCTTTACTACTTTCATAGCATTGCCTTTACTACTTTCATAGCATTGCCTTTACTACTTTCATAGCATTGCCTTTGCTACTTTCATAGCATTGCCTTTACTACTTTCATAGCATTACCTTTGCTTCTTTCCTAGCATTGCCTTTGCTTCTTTCATAGCATTTCCTTTGCTTCTTTCATAGCATTGCCTTTACTACTTTCATAGCATTGCCTTTACTACTTTCATAGCATTGCCTTTGCTTCTTTCATAGTATTACATTGTCAATGATTTTATGTGATAAAAGAGTTTTTTTCATATCATATAACCTTATTCAGCCACTTGTTTTACAGCCCCTATGAGACAGAGACTCACAATTCTAGTCACCGCCTGCAACCAGTGAGAAGACCAAATAACTCGACATACATAGACCGTGATTATACTGGGTTTGTACCTGGGGATTATAATTACCTTGACCCAAACTACATGCCTGCCAGCTAGCACCTGCTCATTATTTGATCATTATGGAACAAAATAATAAATTTTTTAAAGAATTATTGTTCTTTGCATTTTTTGATGGATAGAAAAAAAAATAGAAAACTTGATCCTTTCTCAAGTTTTTACTTTTTTAAATTGTTATTCATGTAACAATAGTTTACTGACCAACTGACATGTATTATTCCATGTCATAATAAAATAAATTTAATTATTAATTAATTAATTATGGATTTAAAGTTACATAAAAAATACAGATGTTTGCTTTTGTGAATTAGGGTTTCTTTTGTGAAACATACTCAAAACTCTGAGAAAACACTTTAGTTTAAAGTATTCCCCAGTTTGGATTTTGTCTCATTTTCCTATGAACGTGACCACTATGGCATAAATTTTTAAAATTCTGACTTTCCTGGACACCTTGTATATTTAACTGGAACAGCCCTTAGTTTAATTTAATACTTAAAGTTTATAATTATAATAACTTATAAAAATATTCAAGCTTTTTTTTCTGCAGTTTAGTCATAGGATTGAGAAACATTTTCTACTACCGTAACTAAAAACAAGATCAGAATACAATTAAAACTTGATGGTCTTATAATAAGTACTAAAAAATAGTGAGAACCAACAAGTTTTTTAAAATTCAACAATAATTTGTTTCTCTTAAATATAAAGTGAAAAATGTAAACTAATTTAAATTTTAATTGTAACAAAAATCCCACATAATCTTAATTTCCAACACGTCAGGATGACTAAAGATCTGAGCAAACTTTAATGGTATTCTAAAATAAATAGTGCTGGAAGAGTTGATGTGCCTGTGGTTACCTGTGTCATAGTGATGTGCCAGCAATCTTTTGTTGAATCACAATAATACAAGTCTTTTTTCAAATGTTACTTTAAATCCAAGTTTCTATTTCCAAGAAAATATTTTTTTTGAGCACTCTATTTTCAGAGAAGAAAATTTTGAATTAAATAATTTGAATAAATTCCAACCCAAATGAAATTCTGGTCACGACAATAAAACAACTGATTCTGCTGAGATCTTACAGCACAAATAAATAATTTCTAGATGAACAAGATTATCTAGTCCATCCAGATCACGTTAGCATTTTCTAGCTACTCCCTAACACAATGTCCAATGTCCTTGACTCGGGCAAAGATAATAATCCTAATATCTAACCCCTACTCAGAGGAAAACAAGTAGCTAAGTATTAATTGTTTACAGAATTTTAAAAAATCAATGAATCTAGTCAGTTAGAAATAAAACTTGATTTTGGACAAGGCCAAACTACAATTTTCCTCATTCATGTTTTTGTAATTTTATTTCCACATGATTTTCATTTACTTTCACCCATTTTCTTTCATTTTCTGGAATTAGGAATATACCATTAATGAGACCAAATTAACTATGTGATGTGAGAAAATTAAGAGCACATTATGAGTACATTATAGCAGGAATAAACCAATATACACCTCACAATTTCTAAAACAAAAAAAAAATTATTTGGCCTCCTTAAAAATTTTAAGAGCTTACTGCCATTCAGTGTAACACTAACTGCCATGCAATGTAGCATTAACTCCCATGGGAACACTCCGGTGACGTAAGTGGTTAGAGCTGCCGCAGATGTGGATTCATACACAGTTATATGAAAGATTTATGATAATGGTACCTGCATCCGTCCCATTTGGTGCTCAGCATTGAGAGGTCAGTGTTAATCAAATGAAAAATGAACCCTGCCAAGAAATAAATTGGATATTAGAAAAATGCAGATAAACTTAATTGTTTATGCATTCTTCAGAAGCAATAAATTTGAATTGATGGACAATGATAGTTACAGGTGGGTGTTTGTATCCTCATTTGTTTTAAAAGGATTTGTACTATGATTGGTTATTGTTCTTAACAATTTAAAATAACATTATTGTATGCTTTATGACATCAGTTACCTAACATGGTTGTCATTTTGAAATGAATTTTTTTTTAAGTATTTGAAGTAATTATGACCCACATCTGTGATCCTATTGAAAGGCTACCTCTCTTATAAAGCCACTTTACAAGAGAGGAACCTCTGTGCAGATGACCATTTCAGTTTCTACCTCTGATGAGTTTTGCTGGATTGTGATCACATGGTTTTTCTCAAAGATTTACTGTTAACAAAATTTTAAAACCTGCCTTATTGACTTGTGAGCATGTTTACAGGTTATCTACATATGAATTCAAATAATGGTAACCAAATTAGTTAATGTCCAGTGGTTGTTTGGAATGAGCTTCTCCTGACAGCTTTATAAGCATATCACTGATCTAGTGGTAGCATAGTTCGTTTCACAGGCAGTTTTCTTAAAATAAGGGATCATCAATAAAAGACATCCGCAAAGAGGGGGTGTGGTTCAAAAGCGGACAAGGTGGAAGGTGTAAAGGACCTTGCGGATGTCCGCAAGATAATTTTTGTTATAATATTCTGTGTTGAACAGCTGCTTTAGGCCTACTGAATGTATTCCAGTATGTTTTTATGGGTCTTCCCTAAGTATAAATTATTTGTTAAATTCAGTTTGTATGATGCGTGCCATAGAATTTATATGAATTAGTTATCATCAATATATAGATCTGGTTCCCAGTGATTGAGGTTGATAACATGGCCCACATATCAGCTATACTAAATGGGGAAAGTATGTACATGGTGTAGGGTGGTAGGATAAGCCACATTAGTTCAATTTTCATTTTCTTCAACAAAATTTTTAACAATTTTGTTTGGTTTGAGGTAAATTTGTGAGCAAGATTAGGCAAAACCCACAGTAAGTGTATGTAGATAGTCTTATAAATTTTCATACCATTATCACTTTTTTTCTTGTAAATTTCTTAACTTTACAATTTACTATTTGGTCTGCAGTAGAAGCATACATGTTATACAAACAATTCTTGACATAACATCTTTGTTTGCAACTAGCTGAAACACAATTTTCATAATTGTAAAAGCATCTTGAAAACCAACTGTATAATGGGACCCACTGCCTTTCCAAACTTATTTTAATACTGTTTTCACAATGTAATGGGACTGTCTTTACCAAATTAACTCAATATTGTTTTGCACAATGTAATGGGACTCCCTTTACCAAATTAACTCTATATTGTTATCATGGCATAATGGGACCCACTGCCTCCAAAATTAGCTCAATATTTTTATCATTGATAATGGGACCCACTGCCTCCCAAAATTAGCTTAATAATTTTATCATTGATAATGGGACCCACTGCCTCACAAAATTAGCTCAATATTTTTATCATTGATTATGGGACCCACTGCCTCACAAAATTAGTTTAATATTTTTATCATTGATAATGGGATCCACTGCCTCCCAAAATTAGATTAATAATTTTATCATTGATAATGGGACACACTGCTTCACAAAAATTAGCTCAATATTTTTATCATTGATAATGGGACCCACTGCATCCCAAAATTAGCTCAATATTTTATCATTGATAATGGGACCCACTGCCTCCAAAAATTAGTTTTATCATTGATAATGGACCCACTGCCTCCCAAAATTAGCTCAATATTTTTATCATTGATAATGGGACCCACTGCCTCACAAAATTAGCTCAATATTTTTATCATTAATAATGGGACCCACTGCCTCCCAATATTAGCACAATATTTTTATCATTGATAATGGGACCCACTGCCTCCCAAAATTAGCTCAATATTTTTATTATTGATAATGGGAACCACTACCTCCCAAAATTAGCTCAATATTTTTATCATTGATAATGGGACCCACTGCCTCCCAAAAACAGCTCAATATTTTTATCATTGATAATGGGACCCACCACCTTATCATGGCGTAATGGGACCCCCCTTTCCAAATGAAGTTCAAAGTTGTTATCATTGCATAATGGGACACCACCACCACCCCGCCTTAACAAATAATTTAAATGTTGTTTTCATTGCATAATGGAGCCCAGTGCCTTCCAAAAATGAGCTCAATGTTGTTTTCATTTTATATTGGGATCCACTGCCTCTCAAAATTAGTTCAATGTTGTTTTCATCATATATTTAGACTATCCTTGAAAAGGCAGCAAAAGGCACAATTTACCAAAATTGTATCATTTTTGATTTTTGTAATACCTGTCACACAATGAAATCACACATAAAGATGTATAATATACTTTTAATTTCAGATGTGTTACTTTTTTTTTCATATACTAAGATCCATGATGGACAAATGAAATTTGTTTTAAATCTGTATTATTATTTTAAAAAATATTTAATGGAAGATGGCATGTATTTATGAACAATTTAGTTTCCCCAAGAAAGATTTCTGGAATTCCCCATTCTGCAAATGTTCTGTGAATCATTTATCTTCATAAATATTAGTACATATCTACCATAATCTTTGGCAAAAAGACATGTTAAAAATTTTGCATCCAGTTGTCTTGGCAATAATACACCTTTATTGCTGTGCACTGTCTGACACTCTTGAAATTAACATGGCATATTAAAAGTTCTACTCCATGAAACTTGATACTGGACTGACTAAGTTCTCTCCCTTGTTGCCTCAAGCCATCAGGTAACCACTAAAAGAAAAAACAGAAGATATTATTTAAATTGTGTCTTTGACTCACAGAATAATCAAATATGATCTTTGTTCATATTTTTACACTAAATAAATTGATGGAATAATAAATGGTGACAGTGTAGATACAAGATCATCTGCACAGAGAAAAAATTAAACAGAAACTTGTATAACACTTGCCATGTTCACTGACAGTAGTAGTAACTTAATCACAGTAATGACATCGGGCAATTCAAAGCTGCAGACTATTCTAAGGTTTTTGGGGCCCTCACAACTAAAGAAAATGAAATTAGCTGAAGATAATGTAACAGATAGCAATAATAAGGTGAGAGTTGTTGCAGCGAGAGTAAATCAGATCCAAGGAGAAAGATCCATGATAGCTGAAAGATTTTCCCTGGTTGGTATATTATTTTCACCAAAAATAGCATGCTGTACATGTAATCTCTGTAGATAGAATAGAATAATTATATGACTGAAGTAACACCAATTTCAGAACTAGTACAATGACCTGATATGCAGCAAACAATGATCACATGGCTACTGTTGCTGCCATCTCTATCGTTGGGAATTTCAGAAAGCAATGAATAAAGTTGCCAATGAAAAGGAGACCAGCTTTCCCAGTTGCTATGAAAGTTGTATTAGCATTCCAGTTGCTATGAAAGTTGTATTTTGGATGGACAAAGGATATTTCTAATACCAAATATGACAGTTTGATAACTGAAGGAGCTAGATTGTCCAAATGTTATGATTGAAGGATTGAAAACGGGGAAAATGTAAAATGTAAAAATGTAAGCTATTTTTAGATAAGTCACAGTAAATATATTAAAACGAATACAACATAAAGGTATATACTCTTACTTTTTGTTACTAGCACATGAACATTTACAGATAAAAATGCAAAATGACAGTTATATTGTTGACCCTACATTTTTAAAATGGCCCAATTTTTTCACTGGTGCAGCACAATGTCTCCAGTGGGGCAATTTCTTAGCAGAGTACATTTACATATGTGTGACCTGAAATTAATTTGCTCAAGTTTTCACACACCAAGTGTGTGAATTCATACAAATTCTACATGCATTACATGATCATGCCATGGAATCATCTCTGTAGGCATGTAGTACATGTGATATACATTATCAGGGGTCAAGCTAGACTTGAATTTTAGGGAGAAGTTACTTCTCCTTTTGGACAGAACAGAAAGGAGTGAGAGCTCAGCAGGGAGAAGTAGACAAGTGGATGCAAAGCAGGAAATGCAATATATATATATATATATATATATATATATATATATATATATATATATATATATATATATATTCTCTTGTTTAAATTATGCCCTCTATTTCCCAGTATTCATATTTGCATTTAACATTTGAATTAAGCAATGTTTTATTTTCAAGTAGAAAATTTTCAGTTATTGTCACCATATGACTTTAAAAGAGAACAAGAGAAACGATGTTGTAACAAATTTTATCTGAGTAACTAGATTACATTATTGCAGTTGCAAGTTAGTAAGAATGTTTAATCAACTACCCATAATTTTTTTAAATTACTTGCTAAAAGTTCACAATAATGACACTGAAAGATTTCCAAAACACGTTTGAAACAATCCATGTATCATGTACATGAGGGCAGATGAGTCACACTGATCAACATAGTGTCAATGTTGCAGATACAACAGTAATATAATGATCCATACACAATACACTAAAATGCATAAAATTACAGACATGGCTCTCTTGTAGTCAGTATATGAATTAAACCTGGATGCATCTATTTTTAGAAGGAGGGGTTTTCGTAATGTAACCACTCAATTTTTCAGTCTATTGATGGATTGCAAAATTATGGGTTTTGTTGTTTTTTTTTGTCTACATGCTTGTACTTTCAGGCATTAGTTAAATAGTATATGCTTTGCTGCTTTTTTCTTTTCTTTTTAATTATAAGTACGAGTCATCAAAAAACATTGACCTCACAACACTTTTCGCCAGTTCCACAACAGAGCATTGACATGTGTGTTTCTGAACTTTTAAAACTAAAGTCTGCATTTTAAAGTTAAATTTTAAATAACATAATACCTAGGCTTTGCTTTCTATCAATTGTATATTTTTTTCCAAATATATCTCTCGAATGATTTGTAAAAACGGATCATTCAATAAACTTACACTTCCTAGACAGTGATTGAATGATGATATAGTGTACAACAGGCAGTTAAAAATCCAGATAACATATTCTGTTCTTAAAACACAAATTGCTATTTATATACTATTGTTAAAGTTTAGCAAAACAAGTCTGCATGTTTTTTATCATCAACAGATAACATGCAGAAATCAGGCAGTGTCAATTACAAACTTATTCAGGAAATAGTCAGTCAGTTATCAAAACACATACCTGTGAATGTGCAAGAGATTGCTTGATGAATAGATTTTGCTACAACACAACACTAGAACTAACCTAGCTAAGGTCAACAACTCAACACTAGAACTAAACTAGCTAAGGTCTACAACTCAACACTAGAACTAAACTAGCTAAGGTCAACAACTCAACACTAGAACTAAACTAGCTAAGGTCTACAACTCGACACTAGAACTAAACTAGCTAAGGTCTACAACACAACACTAGAACTAAACTAGCTAAGGTCAACAACTCAACACTAGAACTAAACTAGCTAAGGTCTACAACTCGACACTAGAACTAAACTAGCTAAGGTCTACAACTCAACACTAGAAATAAACTAGCTAAAGTCTACAACTCAGCACTAGAACTAAACTAGCTAAGGTCTACAACTCAACACTAAAACTAAACTAGCTAAGGTCTACAACTCAACACTAGAACTAGCTAAGGTCTACAACTCAACACTAGAACTAAACTAGCTAAGTCTACATCACAACACTAGAACTAAACTAGCTAAGGTCTACAACACAACACTAGAACTAAACTAGCTAAGGTCTACAACACAACACTAGAACTAAACTAGCTAAGGTCTACAACACAACACTAGAACTAAACTAGCTAAGGTCTACAACTCAACACTAGAACTAAACTAGCTAAGTCTACATAACAACACTAGAACTAAACTAGCTAAGGTCTACAACTCAACATTAGAACTAAACTAGCTGAGGTCTACAAATCAATACTAGAACTAAACTAGCTAAAGTCTACAACACAACACTAGAACTAAACTAGCTAAGGTCTACAACTCAACACTAGAACTAAACCAGCTAAGGTCTACAACTCAACGCTAGAACTAAACTAGCTAAGGTCTACAACACAACACTAGAACTAAACTAGCTAAGGTCTACAACACAACACTAGAACTAAACTAGCTAAGGTCTACAACACAACACTAAAACTCAACTAGCTAAGGTCTACAACTCAACACTAGAACTAAACTAGCTAAGGTCTACAACTCAACACTAGAACTAAACTAGCTAAGTCTACTTCACAACACTAGAACTAAACTAGCTAATGTTTACAACACAACACTAGAACCAAACTACTGATGGCTTGATGAATACATTTCACTACAACACAACACTAGATATAACCTAGCTAAGGTCTACAACACGACACTAGAACCAAGCTACTGATGGCTTGATGAATACATTTCGCTACAACACAACACTAGATATAGCCTAGCTAATGTCTACAACACAACACTAGATATAACTTAGCTAATGTCTACAACAAAACACTAGATATAACCTTTCTAAGGTCTACAACTCAACACTAGAACCAAGCTACTGATGGCTTGATGAATACATTTCACTACAACACAACACTAGATATAACCTAGCCAAGGCGAGGGGTCATCTTAGAAAGTACGATCAGTCAATATACCTCAAAAAAATCACAGGGTGAAGTCATTTTTGCTTTCCTAATAAAAGAAAGCAAATCTTATATATTTTAGGCATAACTAAAGAAAGCAAATCTTATATATTTTAGGCAACTTAGTTACCCACATTGCCTGGAAGAGCACCCCTGAGTACCTATGGAACTAGTACATCATAATCATTCCCACTAAGAGTCAACATACATAAAATGTCTATATATATATATATATATATATATATATATATATATATATATATATATATATATATATATATATATATATATATATATATATATTGAGTTCTTGTTCCTTATTCAACAATGTTTCTTTCAATACAGATTGTACAAACAAGCATTCCAAGAATAAATAAACTTGTTTCAGAGTAATTCATTTTACAAAAAGACGTCTACATTAACTGTCAACAGTAATATAAAACTGCTATTTTTGGGGGCCACTATAATCTCCCAAAACCAGCCATAGTCAGTATCCCCTAAAACATTGTTTTCTTCCTGTCTTCTGCCCTAATCTACAAGTCTTTTCAAACTGATGTTAAGTTTACAAGAATCCACCATATCCACTGATGTAGGACAGTGATCATCAGTATTTCAACAGTGTATTAGTTATTTGAAATATCATTATTGACAGTGTATTACAGGTATTTGAAACATCATTATTGATAGTGTATTACAGGTATTTGAAACATCATTATCAACAGTGTATTACAGGTATTTGAAACATCATTATCAACAGTGTATTACAGGTATCTAAAACATCATTATCGACAGTGTATTACCGGTATTTGAAACATCATTATCAACAGTGTATTACAGGTATTTGAAACATCATTATCAACAGTGTATTACAGGTATCTAAAACATCATTATCGACAGTGTTTTACCGGTATTTGAAACATCATTATCAACAGTGTATTATAGGTATTTGAAACATTATCAACTGTATTATAGGTATTTGAAACAGCATTATAAACAGTGTATTATTAATTTGGATGCAGCATTATGAACACAGTATTTTCTATTTTCTTTTTGTTGAAAAGGACAAAACAAGTTTATCTTCCAACAAAGATTAACTCATAAAAATAGATTATGGTCTATAAACAAGTATTACTATTTACTAGTGGGCAAAATTTGTTACTAAAATATTAACAAAAAAAAACATTGCATACATTCTAGCAAACATAATGATAATAACCTCAAATGTGAAAGAAAACACTCATGTCATATTATCGTATTTATATTAACAATGCTTAATTTGTTGGCCTATATAAAAATCGGACATTTGCAAAATCAGTGTGAGATATTCGGTACTGATAATACAGATCATCATAAAATGTCTGTGCATGACTTTTATGTGCTTGCTAATTTTTAAAACGGCGGGGGATTTATTACCTTTAGAAAAAACTTGCTCATCCTGAAGAAAACTACATTTGCACATAAATGTTACCGACTGTTTACTGTATTGAAAGGCACAAGAAATGCAAGGAAAAGCAACCTTTATAAATTAAAATTAGCAGACAATTAAACTAATGGAGAACTTACGGTAATTTCATCCTCATGAAAACTCTGCACATAAAAAAGGAGAGAACTATCGCCACAAATCCAACACTCATCAGCAGAATCCGGTTTAACCTTGGCATTAACGGCTTATTTGTCTGATCTAAAATAACAAACCCAAGTCCACCCAATGTAAACAGGAAACTGGATGCTAGACCCTCCATGATATACTGACCATTCACCCTGTATGGCATAAAGGCCACCTGAAAATAGATCATCCATTGTTAATGTGAAATATGTATTTTCTCATTCATAATATACGGACAAATGTAGGAAGTATCAACCATCATATGCCTTTAATAAACATGCCTGGTGATTAAAGTCTATATTGCTATTAAGGCTCAAGGTATCAAAGGTTGATCTGAATCTATAAGTACATTATACAATGGCAGATATGGATCTATGCCACTGACAGTTACATGAGTATTATACATGTGTATATACTGTATTTACTGCATGTTTTTGGAGAGCAAAAAATAATTACTTTTTTTGTTGTGTGAATACATATTAAATTCTTTAATTAGGTGTCTGAAAATGGGGAAAACAAATTTTTGTCCCCTTTTCCGTTTCTGTAACGAAGTTACAATTAGCTCACATGACGACATGCTGCTGTGAAGTAAAATAAGTATTTTAACACCATGGAAAGGATAATGAATGAAAAAGGCAATACTTGCCTCTTTTGTTTTTTTGATACATGTACATCTACCAGAAAATACAGCCGTACATGTATTTGAGCCACAATTGCATGCTTATTTTCCAAAATAAACGCCATATTAGTAATTATGCAATCCAGTATATATACCCTTTACTAGCCTTATCAGTGATCAATAAAATCTACCTTACAAACACATGCAAGCTATATGTCTGTGTAATTAGGATATTAATATAAACTAAATATTTTAAAAATTGGAATTATAATTTTGAAGATATTTATGATAGAAACATTTTACTATCAAGAGTAGAAATACTGGTACATGTATTAGTGCTAATCTTTGAGTACCAAGGATGAGAGGCTCCATATGGGGTGAGTGTTGTAAGCATGCCTAGGAAGGGTAAAACTAAAAAGCAAGTTACAATATACTAGTCGTTAATATGTTGGTATTTAGTGTAAAATAAAGGTGGTCTATTTGTTGTGGTCCTCTCTTCTTTTTGTTTCCCACCTAGCCAAGGGTAGCTTCAAAATGAGTAGAGCCTGCAGACACAAAACAATCAACTGCTCAAAGATTGCTCTGATGCATGTTGTAGATTTCAGGGTGTCAAGGTGATAATTGTTCCTACAATAATTTGTAAGATTTCTTTGACTGGTGTGGGTGTGTTCAGAAATAAAGGGCAGCCATCTGGATTTCATTAAAAGAGCACAGGATGTACAGAACATGTTGAACCCACAATCAATATTTATTATCTACAAAGAGGTTTATTACCTGTAGAACAATAACTACATTTAACCCTGTGGTATATAATGCCTCAGGGATAAGAGGTTTGTTTTGTTGCAGGATGGCAATGAATTTACTAACCCATACTGACTATGATGTATTGTTTAATGATCTAAAGCAGGGATCATGGTTTCTAATCAAAGCCTAACTGTCAAACCTGCATGACATGGTTTCCTGTGTAACAATGTCTACACTGACAACCAATCCATGTGGAAGTTCCTGATCACATTAAAAAAACATGCAGTAAATATGGTATACATTATACAATGGCAGATGGGATCTATGCCACTGACAGTTACATGAGTATTTTACATGTGTGTGTGTATGTATATATATATATATATATATATATATATATATATATATATATATATATATATATATATATTATACAATGGAAGATATGGATTTATGCCATTGACAGTTACATGAGTATTATACATGTGTGTATATATATTATACAATGGAAGATTTGGATCTATGCCATTGACAGTTACATGAGTATTATACATGTGTGTATATACATTATACAATGGAAGATTTGGATCTATGCCATTGACAGTTACATGAATATTATACATGTGTGTATATACATTATACAATGGAAGATTTGGATCTATGCCATTGACAGTTACATGAATATTATACATGTGTGTATATACATTATACAATGGAAGATTTGGATCTATGCCATTGACAGTTACATGAATATTATACATGTATGTATATACATTATACAATGGAAGATTTGGATCTATGCCATTGACAGTTACATGAGTATTATACATGTGTATACATACATTATACAAAGGCAGCATGCAATCAAAACTTATTATAAACCAGGAAACAGCCAACTCTATTTCTTGCTGATTGACATCATAAAGGGATAAGTATAATTACAACAATGGTTTTAAAATTAATGAATATCATCACAATTTATCAGTTTTTACAAAATATATTTTCAGTTGGAAAGATGTGGATAAATACACAACAATACATCTAAATAATTATTTTTATTTGATTAAAATTAAGAATATTAACAATGATGGATTCTAAAATGTTTAATCAAAATCAATACTTCCTATTCAATGTTTCACTATTGAAATTCCACAATCGAATAGAGTAGTACTCAAAAAGGAAGCATTTGTGAAAAGTATTGAAAAAAACTTGTAAAACTTTATCCTATCAAATATAGATATTCTTCCCAGTCTTGTCACAGTTCCATAATTTTACTTCTTTAATTACAACAAAATTCAAGTAGATGTAAAGACCAATCATTTCTGAACATTTAAGTCATTGTTCAAACTAACTGATACAACTGGACAATAATTAAAAGAACTCTTGTGATAACTACTAAAATAATTCTTCAGTAAAAGTGGACAAAGTCCATCTACAAGTGTAAAATCTTCTTTGTTCCATTCATGCATTTAGAAGGATGTTCAAATTCCTTTAAAATCTGAATGTTTCATTTCTGTTATGTCAAAATACTCACAGGTCTAGAATTTCCTTTTTCATCTGTTGTTGATCCAATACTAGGAGGTTCAACAATAACATCATAAATAATGCCTGAAAATGTAATTAAAATATTTAGTTTACATGAAAAGAAATGAAACAGAAGGGGTCCAAAGTGTAGCTGTCATACACAGGGATCAAACCTGGTACTTTTGATTTATAATTAGACATACATTTCATAACGAGGAGCAGGGTCAATCCAATGCCTTTGCCCAATGTCCTGAACTACTCCTTTTCAAAACATCTGGCATGCTTGTATTATGCTTTACTCATTAGTTACTTGTATCTGGCTATTTAAATTCCTTTGAACAATTGATTCTACTCCTGGAACTTGTCCTTCCTTATCAAATTTATATCATTTATCACACCTAATGGCTGATATAACTGGTTCATGGATGCACATTTTATTGCCACTTAACTGCATTTTGACCAAATCAGAACACATCAAGCAAAACAAATTATAATTAATAACCAGTGTTTTAAAATGCTGTGGTTTGTTTTGTTTACTCACATCAGATCCTCAAAACACACCAGATCCTCACAAACTGCTCACTCTGATTTTAATCCAATGAGCAAGTGTAAATAATTTTTTTAAAAAAAAGGAACTACACCAACTTCAGTATTGGTTTTCTGTATGAACTGACTACCATAACTGACAGTAATGATTCTTGAAATTTTAACTGATTATACTGTAGATTAACTTCTATTTGTGATACTGTGTTTGTAGCAAAAGAATTATACTAATTAGCTATTTCTGTTCATATTTAACAACACTATATAAGTTATCACCACTCCTGAAATAGCTTCAGGCAAGCTGATATGTACTCTAAGGATAAAATGACTTTGCTAAATTATTTTCATAACGACAGAAATAAGAAAGAAAAGTAATGTGAAAGTGGAGGTATAAAACGCAAGATTGTAATAAGCATAAATTATTTCTCCAAAGAGATATAAACCTAAATTTGTTGCAGCAAAAAATGTCAAATATGACATAAGTGATCTAGACACAAATTATCAGTACCATTGGGCTGATTATCCAGAGCTTGAATTTACTGACTTAGAGAGAAAAATGTTTTGCATTTAATGTAAACAATGACCCAAGCTGGCTAAAGTTGGAAATTTAACCAGTGTACATGCACTTTCATCATGAGTGGAACTGAAGAATTAGTTTTCCCTCAATCATCTTTTAAGTTATTTCCAAAACTGAAGGTCATCCAACCATTCAACAGCAATATTTAGAGTTCCAAACAAAGATGAATGCAAACAAGCAATCCCCGGATCCACCTGCTGAAATTTTTGGAAAACTTAGTGAACACTCCACCTTCTCTCAATCTGTTATGCAAACTGTTAGAAATCATGCTTGCTATAAACCCCATCCACTGTTGATTGTGAACAAGAATTTAGTTCAACTAACTAAATCAAGATTTCATAAAGGAATTCATGAAACCAAGAGACTTTACAAATTCTAAAGAATATTTCAGTAAATGGACCAGAGCTTGAGGACTTCATTCATGACTGATATGCAGGGTTAGGGTCTGGCTAGTTCTATAAACATAACTGCTACCACAAGGCTTCATGTCATTCATGACTGATATGCAAACTGTTTATATTTCAGTTCTGCATCAGTTATTCTGGCACTCTATGGGCAGAGCCTGTTTGGAGCTCTGTCTGAAAATCCTAAGGTAAGATGCAGATGACAAAACCATTTACAGCATGTCCGATGTGACTCACCACCACATCCCCTATGATTAATGATGAATTTTTCATATGTGTTGCCTCTATACTGATATCATGACAGCACTATACATTATATCTCCTAAGACAAAACCTGGCCAGACTAATAAATTATGGAATATATTATTAATAAATTGTTGAAAAAGATCTTAAAATTAGCTAATCATCCTTATCCTAAGTGCAAGATCAACAAAATTTTAATAACAGTGGACATAGTAGAACTCGAGCTATTGTGCATATGGTTTATCATTTTTGTTCTTTCAAAATAACTTTGACCACAGTATCAGTATGGTACTTCCTTACCCTAAATAAAAGCCTTTCTAAATGTTTGGCAATTGTTTATGGTGGAGAACTCAAGCTATTGTTGTAAAAACATTTAATCTTTCAGTGACACTGAGCTTAACATTTGACCATTTTATCCTAAAACCATTAGATTTTACCTTATCTCTGGTGTAGTGTTCATTCAATAAATGGAAATTGGGGGCCCAGTGGCCCCTATCAGTTGCAGTGTTCATTCCATAAATGTAAACTGTGGGCCCAGTGTCCCCTATCAGTTGCAGTGTTCATTCCATAAATGGAAACTGCGAGCCAGTGGCCCCTATCAGGTGCAGTGTTCATTACATAAATGGAAGCTGGGTGTCCAGTGGCCCCTATTAGGTCAAAAAATTGGGGTCATTTAGAAGCACTAGTCCCTTGAAGATGCAAGATAAAATCAATTCTGCCTTTTAACTACCAAGGGTCAACACCATAGTATTCTACTGTAATAACAAGATTTTCTGATCTGCTATTGAAGTGGGTACATGTATACTGGAACAAATATCATTCAGAACAAACTATACATCATAAGAAATCTTATGCTGTAAACCCTTATGTCAATAAGACCTTCCATTCAAAAGTGAGTAGCGTAAACGAGATTTTCAAAATGGGTTGTCATGGTTTTGCTGAAAAAAAACAATAATCCAATAAGTTGTTGTGGGGTTTAACGCCATTTTTCAGCACAGGAAAGGCTATACATGGCGGCCAGTATTAATGGTGGAGGAAGAAACCGGGAAATCACCGGAAAGAACCACCGACCCACGAGAAGCTACTGGCAAGCTTTCTCACATATCCACATTCGCCGAATCTTAGACTCGAACCCACGCAGATAGAGGTGAGATGGCAGTGATCCGTAACGGACAGCGCTTTAGACCACTCAGCCACACGGAGCCCCTAATAATCCAATAAGAGGAGTATAAATAATATTTTTATGATATCATCTTGCCCACAGAAAGCAATGAAAACACTTTCAAGTGTTTAACTGGACCTATTTTCTAATATGGTTTGTACAGTTTGGGACCCCAGTTTGCAGGTTTTAGGTTTCATATAGTATGGCAGTGTCCAGTGTCAGAATGAATCTGGTATAGTATGATAGGCAGGGTCCAACGTTAGAATGAGTCTTTTATAATATGACAGTGGGTTAGAACAAGTCTTATTATAGTACTGTCCGAAGTCAAGTCAAATTGTTGTAATGGATGAAAATAATTACCATATAATGTGCTCCAGCATATGGTGGATGTATATTAAAAGTCATTTTATAAGACTTGCTTCTTGGTCAAGTGAAAACATTCTTAAATTACATTTCATCATTTTCATTTTTTCCAACGGCAACTTCCACATCAGTTATTGTTGTATCCTTACAATCGGCGACAAGTGTCGAATTTTCTCCAAAGGTTTATGAATTGAACTAAGTATTTTGAGATATTTGGAAACTGATCGATTCTGGCTAAGCTGTACATTAAGAGACTACAACAGGACGAACTAGCGGGATTTGAAATATACTGCCTTGTTGTTTGTTTTGTTTTTTAGTTGGTGGGTAGATTCACAAGCAGAGCCAAATAAGTCGATAGACCCACAGGGGCTTGTATCGTTGCTGACAATTTACCGGTCATACATGTACTATACTTTATTACCTTACGCGAAATCTAGCTTGAAATATCAGTGTTTATTCTTAAATAGGTAGCGCAAGCAAGGAGAGAAGTGTCCTCCCTTGTCTATATTGTATAATACATATATGACCGGTAAATTGTCAGCAACGATACAAGCCCCTGTGGATAGACCGGCTTAAGAACGTTGCCAATATTTGGATGCTTCAATGGCTTACCGCCTGTGACAAGGAAATAGGACAATAAAACGAAAGCAAATATTGTCATTGCAGATGGCTGCCGAACCCAGGACGGCTTCTTTAGTTTTAACTTCGGACATTCTAAAACTGTAAACGGTATACTATATATTGCCTCCATGTTGATGTGGCACTAACACCGGATGTGAAATTTCAACGCCCTCTATGATAGAAGTTTCTTACGTATTACCTGTTGCAGAGTGCATAAACAAAAAACAGGTCCTGCTTACTGAATTGACAATAAACATCATAAAAAGTATATGCAATTTTAAGTTTATATGTTTAGAATTTTTAAAAATAACAATGCTATCAATTAATTTATACTAAATTATTGAAATGTTGTTCATACCATCCTTCCTGTTGTTGTTGTTGATGATGATGATGTTGTTGTTATTATTATTATTATTATTATTATTATTATTATTATTATTATTATTATTATTATTATTATTATTATGCACAGCTAGGATATTTATGATACCTTTAATATGCTTGTACTATTGATATCATACATCCATAGCTTTTATGAAAGGCTGCAAATTTTGCTGCAAATCGGATTATTATTTGCAAGCAAGAAATCCTTTTTTTTCAGGACCATACATTATTTTAGGGAATCTTGATAATATGATACAAAGTCTGGATTTTTAAAATACTATTACATTTACTATTTGTTTGTTCATGACAAAGGTATAGTATAGTGTGTGTGCGTGTTTGCTTGTGTCTGTGTCTGTGTGTGTGTGTTTGTGTGTGTGTGTGTGTGTGAGAGAGAGAGAGAGAGAGAGAGAGAGAGAGAGAGAGAGAGAGAGAGATTTGTATTTTTAACGTAGCCTTAATTTTGTTTTTAGTCATATCGCTACGGTACTACAGTGTGACAATTTATAATGTCTAGCACTGGGGTATCATGCTACAGACACGTACCATCATGTCCCACCCAGTCACATTTTCCTGATAACAGGCCGATCAGTGCTAGCACTAACCTCTTAATGCTGGGCGCCATGTAAGGCAGTTGCATGTGTCATTTTTATCAGTCTTTGGTATGACTCGGCAGGTCTTCGAACCCGAGATCTCCTGCATCCGAGGCTGACGACAGGGTTATAGACAAGAAACATTTAAGAGATTCAACCGAATTGTGTGAAAAGGCATTTGATCTGCATGTTTGTTTGTTTCTTACTGCAACAAGTTTTTTTTTCCAAGGAGTGCGGGACATTTTTACTTATTTGAATTTTTCCGGTTTCCAATTCATCTATGAAAATTTTGTCATGATATTATGCATGCTAATTAAGTGTAAGTCTTTCATATAAGTAAATTTATATAGCATCATTATTACAAGGTTAATCGGTTATTCCTTTTACAATAATGTTACTGTTTTCTCAGATAATTTTTTTTTTCAAAACATAATATCAATTCTAAAAATAATTTAGTATTACTTTGTTTATATGAAATTGTTTAGCAAATAGAAACACTTGTTAAGCTTTGAATAATTATACAATATTAAATAATAAGAAACAAAAAAAATGTTCAAGTTCCAAACAAGAGATAGCAAAATTGTTTTCTTTAAAAAAAAAAACAGATGAAAAAAAAGACGAAAACAAAATGTTTGTAGAAAAACCTTTCAGTTTTTGTTATGTCGAAATAAGAAACATTCACGAACCTGAAATATTAGAGTAAATAGCATTTGATAATGTTATTCGTCATAATGAACATTAATTAATTTTTCTTCGTTTTCTTTTTATTAAAAAAAAAACAAAATGAAAAAGGTTGTTCATTGTTCATTAATGTAATTCCTTATAATATAATTGTCACCATTACATTCTTAACATTGTTATTCTTGTCCTAAAGGTAAATGCAAAAAGACAATAAAACAAATGCAAAACGAAAAGTCACCCTATAAATTTTATGCGCGTGGATACGGGAAACTATCTTTATTTTAATAAAAAGAAGGCTAATGAACACTTTTTCTTCTCACTATTTATTTTTGCTAACTTGTTATATCATTCTTGAAGGTAACGGGGACGCAAATTTGTCACCTGGAAGACAATTATAGCAGATCTGTGTAAATTAAAGATGGTTCCTCTTCAGTAACTTCTGCGGCATTGGGGTTTTTTTGTGTGTGTATGTAACTGAGTACTTAAAGTTACAAAACTTATCTCCCATTTTACAATTCTTGATATGTGTTTAACATTATATTCTGTTGTGAGAGAGTAAATAATTTTAACACTGACCATTTTCTGTACATAATATTTTTTAAATGAAACAAATACTGTAAAAATATTTATTCTAAATAAATAAAATTAATTTCTAATCCAATTATTAGAACTTACAACTATTCTCTTCTTTATTTACAAACATTAATTTTTGCAAAACATAAATAGAACAATGAATTGAAGAAATACTGGTCTTCGATTTATGATGTAAGTTCTTCATTACAATGTTAACTGTTTCATCAAATCCAATTCATCCTCTGATTTAAAGTGGTATTATAAATTTATTTTTCGTCCCAAAATTAAATTTCTTGAAATATTTTGAACTTTGTTTTTAATTTTTAAACAAATATCTTACATTTATAAAACGAACATTTTACTTTGATTATTATGCGATAGTGCCGAATTAACCCAATCTCTGGAGATGATGCCTTTTCAGCAATTTTATATTTGATTTATTAGTTTGTTACAAACATTAATAAAATATTTACAAATTGACATAATAATTTGTTCCAACTCAATTCTTTTCTAGAATCAATATGTTCAAATGTCTTTTATTGCATATCTGACGATATGGAATGTCTGTTCACAAAATCTGCCTACTCGTTTCATATCCAGCAGTCTTCTGGGCTTTTTTTTAATGCTTCACACACACTATGATACAAAATCTTTGTCTATAAAACCGTATTTTTTATGCATTGCAGATTAAAATGTTCTCTAGTTTGTCAAATTTTGTGGAAGGATCTGACACATTTTTTCCATGCATTAAACTGAAACCTTGCAATTTCATGTGCTTTAGCATGTGTTAACTTGTACCCAAAAAAAAAACAAACTAATCAAAACTGATAAGAAAAGATAATCTGTACACTGCAGAAGTCGTTTTAATATAAACATGATTCAAATTCATAAATATAATCTTTAATTTCTCGAATTATTCACTTTTTTACGTTGCATTCATGACAATTTGTATTTTTTAATTATCGTTTTACCGTGTGATTATAGGACAGATATCTTTAAGTAAGCGATACTGATCTTTTCGACAAATGTGAAACCCGTCGCTTCCTGGTATTTGCTTTTTTTTTCTTAATAAAAGAAAAAAGCCTTATTAATTATTTATTTATTTATTAACGTTAACAATTACAAAAATTGAATAAAAGAATTAAATTTTAAATTCAAGTTTGTTTTAATTTCAAATTTCAAATTCTTTTTTGTAAAGTTTAAATCAACGTTTTGAAAAGTACTTTTTGCTATATATTTTTTTGTAACATAAAATTTATTAAAACATTTCAGTATTTCATTTGTCATTCAATTCTTTTAAAAATTTTAATTTAATTTTTGTATTCTACAAAATTCATTTTTGTAATCATACCAATTATTATTTTAGTCCACAAAATTATTTTTTATTGCACATAATATTTATTTTAAAAAATACATTTAAAAAGAGGAAACCATGAGGACTTTAACTTAAAAGGATATGTATGCTCTTAAGTAAAACGAAGAAAAAATGAGGTAACTGATTTTTCTGTTAGACCTTTTGATGCAAGGGAAAGCAATTAATTCTCATATATTTAGGAATGAGAGGTTTCTCGTTCTTTAAAGCCATTACATTTTGAAGAGCCAGAAATGAAGTAAAATCTCGAAACCAGTTATCTAGACTCGAGTTTGGAGTTAAAACTCGAACTCGACCTAATCATATGATTCTGAGATCTAAACATTCATAAACTTCTCAGCGGAGTCTCAAATTCTATAACCAAAAACCTCTTTAAATGAGAGAAAGTTTCTGACGATATGGAAAACTGCCATTGTAAGCCTATTTTGTAAGAAGGGAGACGAATATTTGCTACCGAATACCCACCACACCCCACACCCTCCCAATATCCCATCTAAGTTACGTGGGAAAGAATATTGAAAGCATTGTATTAAGCATTAATTCAACTATTTAAAGGAAAATAAGCTGGTCTGTAAGTTATAGTCGGGTTTCTACAGAGCAATTCAACAGTACATCAACCGTAGGCCAAAACAAACGAGCCTACCAATCTATAATTATTATTGATTATGAAATTACACAAGAAAAACGCATACCTATGTCTGTATGTTTTAGAGTATTTTATTTGGCTTTTTGTTTGTTTGTTTGTTTGATTGTTTTTTTTTATAAAACTAAAGTATTATATAGTGTTTGGCACAAAGGATTGTAACAAAACCCAGTGAATATAGAGTAAGGAAAAACATGTTAAACTGACTGTATGATTATTTCCCATTAAGAAGGCTAAGAGGTCTATAAAATGAAAATGCATCACGCATGAGATGCATTAGAGTAGGCATCCCACAAGGATCCGTACTTGGTCCACTACTTTGTCTTATTGATATTAATTATATTGTAAACGGTTTCACGTTTCAGCATATAATAATGCTAATGAACACCAAAAAACCAAGATCTTTGAAAAATGACATAGATGGAACAAACGATGGCCGTCTCTTTAAATCCAAAAAAAAGAACAAAGGACGTGTTATTAAAAAAATGCAGATATCTCGTCCATTATTGGTTTAGATAATACATCTTTTGCCTCTGTAAGTAACTTTGACACGCGATAGAAATTGACCAAACCACACTGAAGAACTGGTTCGGAAAGCAGCAAAGATGATTGGAATTACGGGAGCACTCAAGTTCAAAATGAATAGGGATTCACTAAGTAAAAATGTATATAGCATTCATCAGAAAAGAATTTGAGTATGCTGATGTAATACTGGATGGATGTAACGAAACCCATTCTAATCGACTTAACATTATACAAAGTAAGCAGCAAAAATTTAGCAGTACTTAGAATATATGTTAGCTCTGAATTTTTACGTAGCCATTATGTTTAACTACCTTTAAATGATCGTAGAAACGTCCACAAAACTGCTTGCATATTATAAAACGTTTCATAATATGACACCATACTTTTTTTACAAAATAATTCCACCAACAATTGCTCAACGTAAAGCGTATATATATATATATATATATATATATATATATATATATATATATATATATATATATATATATATATATATATATATATATATATATTCTTTAAGAGAAATTTAAAGTTTGTCGTTTATAGCTAACAAAGTAATATTTTTTTTTACACTCAACTAATGAAGATAGAACAATTGACCATAACATGTCTTCCAAAAGAATGTAACATAAACATGCAATGTCCTACAATAAGTGGCTGGATAAATCCCCCATTTGATTAATACTGATGGACGATATGTGGGTATTATGTTACCTGTTTAAATTTGCTACATGCAACACACCTGTGTACTGTTCAAACACTTACCAGTATTTTTTGATACAGCTGTATCAAGCGCGAAATTCAAAATGGCCACAGGGCAGAAGGTTCTGGTACTCCATGTGGACTGCCAAAGTCGCCAAAGATAGGATTTGATCCCAAAATAGCAATGTAACAAGCCAGAGGGGCTTCTTGGCTGAGCGATGTCAAACCCTGAGGTGAATTCCGCCAGAAGTCCTAATTTTCCCCTGATTCCAAGGACTTGCATACAACTACTGATTCAAACTAGAAATTCCAATGCTTCTTAACTTTAAATAATTTTAATCTAAGTAATACATGACCACAAATCTCACAACATCCCATTTGCCTGTCAACCTCACAGCTGCATGATCTCTCTTCACTAACTTTCCGTAACGTGCGCAAGTATTTCAACAAAAAAAATCCTCAAAATTAAGTACTATAAACAAATGTGCATAAACCCAATTTTTATTACATTATGTATATATCGCCTAAAGAACACTTTAGCCGAAGGTAGCTCAACAGCCGCGAGAAACGAACGAAATATATCGTTAAATCACGAGAGCTCATCTAAGATGTCGGAAATTTGCGATTTTTCACTTAGGAGTAATAATTATATGCGTGTTTTATCCGGATAATTGTCTTATTCTTATTTCTTGTGTTTTTGTTGTGGCATCAAGTCTCCATACATATTTTATATTGTATTTGGATATTATTTGAAAGGCTAAAGATTTGTTTGTTTTATTAAATAGAAATAGAATGTGCTCATTTGACAATAATATTATTCTGGGCTTTTTGTGAATTATCATTTTGACACGTTATGACCAGTATATTCATGGATATAAAATTTATAGGAGACTTTTCTTTCATTTTGACTTCAAAAGAACTTTTTCAGGATTAAATTGGATTCAATTCATAATACTATAAGTTTCTCTGAAAATTTCATTTTATAACATTGATAATTAAATCGTTAATTTTGAGAAAACCTAATGGTTTTGCTTGTTTCTGTTATATATTTGAAGATCATACTGCTGTAATGATTATATATATATATATATATATATATATATATATATATATATATATATATATATATATATATATATTGATTGTTACGTATATGTGATTAAATTGCTTGTGTGTAAGTTTTAAAATTCTTTTTATTTCATTTGTGTTGCATTGTATTGTACTGCAATTAATATTTTTTCATAGTCGGGAATTTTTTTCAGTAATGAGATATATTCTTTTAACAAATTTTGTTTTTTTAAGACGAAGAAGTATTACGTTAGAATTATCATTTAGTCCGTCTTGCGCTGGTAACAGTGTCAACAGGAAGTTAAAATGATTGGTCAGTATCAAGGACATACTTTCTTTCAGTGATCACTATGTGTAAACAACCTTTTTTATGATTGGTTCTTAAGTGGGGACAAATTGGGCTACGTGCTCGAGCTAGTGTTGTAAGAGACCACATGACCAATCTCGGGAGACTTGAAATGATGTTTGGGTTTTTAAATACGCAGTCATAATATTTTTTTGGACGTCATTCTAACATCTTAAAGGATCAAGGTGTATTATTTTTAATTTGTTGCCAGATTGTTCTTCATTCTGATTTTTAGTTTTAATAATTTATTCCCCTGGAAACTCAAAAAGTTGACTTTTCACGAAAATTCTGAAAGATATTCATGGAAATTTATTCTGGAATTATTCGGAAACAAAGGCCGTCCTTCAAGTGAGGAGTTGTTGTTATTCGTATATATGACCACATCTGGCGTCATCACCTTCCATATTTGTACGTCATCGGGACTCGAATGGGACTCACCTTTCTTTATTCATTTATAATCTCACACCTTACACACTGATTGCTTTAGATCAATATAATTCTTACACTGACTCAAGTATTATTTCAGTTTCTTTGTATGTTTCACATGATACAAGAGTTATAATGTATTTTGTTTGGGAAAGGTTATCCTGAATTAGAAGAACTCCTTCATAATTCTTTAACATATATTTGAAACTAAAATCAAACAAGCAATCACACACATATTGTCTTTCTTCTGTTTCTGATCTGTATTTATTGATTACATCTTGCGTGCACTCTCTCTCTCTCTCTCTCTCTCTCTCTCTCTCTCTCTCTCTCTCTCTCTCTCTCTCTCTCTCTCTCTCTCTCTCTCTCTCTGCTTTCGGCAAGTGTACACACACACACACACACGTAAATGCACACACATTTATGAGAAGCAATATGTAGCAGGCGGCGGTTATGGTATAGGTTAAAATTGTTTACTTTGCATATAGTTCTTAAACCCCAGGTGTATTAGCATGAAAAATGGAATAAACCATTATGAAAAATTGAAAAAACCATTATGAAAAATGGAATAAACCATTATGAAAAATGGAATAAACCATTATGAAGCAATTCATTCTGCCTTAGGTTCATGGTCATAATCTTAGACAATTTGAAAGTTTTCGTGATTTATTTTATTTTTCTTTAATTTGCTTCTATTTCCTAAGCACACTACTGTCCCTTTGACCTTGAAGTAAGATAACTGTCATCTACAATTTGGTTCAATATTTTGGTTCAACTTTGTTTAGTTATTTATAATTTTGAAACCTTTGATAGACAAGTTAGAGATGCAGAAACAGACCGATAGACAAGTCAGATATGCAGAGATACACCGATAAACAAGTTAGATGTGCAGAGATACACCGATAGACAAGTTAGAGATGCAGAGATAAACCGATAGACAAGTTAGTGATGCAAAGATAGACCGATAGACAAGTTAGAGATGCAGAGATACACCGATAGACAAGTTAGAGATGCAGAGATAGACCGATAGGCAAGTTAGATACAGAGATAGACCGATAGACAAGTTAGAGATGCAGAGATAGACCGATAGACAAGTTAGAGATGCAGAGATAGACCAATAGACAAGTTAGATATGCAGAGATAGACCGATAGACAAGTTAGAGATGCAGAGGTAGATCCATAGACAAGCTAGAGACGCAAAGATAGACCAATAGACAAGTTAGATGTGCAGAGATAGAACAATAGACAATGTATATATGCATAAATAGACCAATAGACTAGTTAGATATGTATAAATAGACCGACAGACAAGTTGCAAAGACAATATTTTAATTTTAATCTTTTTATGTACCGAAATACCCGACGAACAATTAAACTTGATCTTGACATCAAATTAACATGCATACCACTGCGGTTTGATTTTTTACCACCTCGATCCTAGGTTCGATCCAACACGTGTCATGATATGTTGGCATTCATCCATGGTCGGCGATTTCTTCCACCTCCAAGACGGCATTCTTATCATATCTAAGCCACCGAGAGTTCGCAGTATAAATTTATGTAAAGTGTTGCACAGGTAATGTAAAATAAATGTAGCGAATCAAGCTGGGTTTATTTAAACTCAGTAAATACCGTCTGTACTTGCTTATAAGTCGAGTCAAATTGCACACTGCTCACAGCAATATATGTTGTCGCATAATATGCCGCAATATTTAGGACTATGCAGTTTGTTAGGAATAATCAGGAAAACAAATGACAAGACCCTAAACAACCCGTGCTTTATTGACAGCAGATCAAAACTATGATGTTTCATATTTATTTTATCTTTTAGCAATTGGACTCTACTTACAAGCTAGTACAGACGGTATAAATTCTTTCTGGATAACTTATATGTAGCCAGTATTCCATGTCTATTTGTAGTTTTAGTCCACATTACTCCAAGGTAAGTAGTCTATTTACACAGTTGCTCTCAGCAAGAGTTTAACATTTGTAGTTCTCGTTTGACCATGTTTCGCATGACTACGCGATCGATACCGAGTGGCGTAAATTTTGAGGCGAAAGCCAATGCTGAGATAGGTGAGTTGTTACATATGGACCGGACGCATGTCGAATTTGAAACGTTTGATAATTTCGTGCTACAATGATTTATTGGGACTAAAGTTTACCAGCACCATGCAATAGAGTGAAGTTCTGCAGTGTAATTTTCCTCCATAAATTAATTACATATCTTTCTATCGGAAGCTTATAAAAATATATTTGTTCCGAAAAAGAGATGTAAATACGATTTGAATATTTGAAGAAAAATAGTTAGCTATTGGTATGACAGGATCTATATAAATTTAAATCCGACTTTTCTGTGGTGACAAAAGTGGAGCCAAAATTTGCTCCATTGTTGAAGGACAATGTCGTTCTATGGGCGGGAGAGGGAACAACAGCTTCGTCAATGGTTTTTTCTCCCAATCTCCCTGAAAAATAAGATGTAAGAATTCCCAGTTAATGCTCCATGAGAAACGAGACTACGCCTGTCCATGCAGAAAGAATCCACGCATCAAAATACATTACACCTTGATCGCAAATAAAATTGTAAATGTTTTTTGTTGTAAACAAGAACACTACATACCGCATCTAACATTGGCGGATCGATTAGAATTTCAATGATGGGTTTTGGGGACATCTATTTGATTTCATGAGTTGCCTCCCTTGGTATGTAAAGACAACTAACCAATAGGTTGTAATTAATAGCAGTGTGTTGTACATTGGCCTTAATTGGTGGAGTCAATTGACCTAAAAAAAATACATTATAAGTTTAACGTCGAAAGTATGAATATGCGTACCAGATGGAAGACTTTACAGTTGCATTTGAGGGTAAGGATGTATTTGTGCTAACACAGACCGGTAGTGGACAATACTTATGAATCCATTCCAGTTATGTGCTCCCCTTGTCACGATCATGCAGGAACAGTTTTCAGATTTGAATATCTTGACTTTGATTTGATGTGGTGGCTTGCCGTCGTATCCAGTGAAATTCACTCCAAAGCACTGACCTATCTAATCGACCCGCCAAGATGTAGATGTCTTAACATATCGGAACCTTGATTAGCGAAGACACCGATGGCAAATATCATTGTAAATGTTTATCAATAAAGACACTACACCTGGATGGGAACATGAATTATAAAAAAAAATTCAAGCAACTTATTTAACTGTTATGGAGCGTCTTGTCAGCAGGCAGTATAAATGGAATATGGAAGTGGATTAAGAACAAAGGATACAATATTGATAAAGGAATGACCCGGAATGAATATGGACTATAATTAAGAGAATGGATACAAGGAATCACAGAATCACAAACGGATACGGACTCTGATTAAGACAACGGAGCTTAAAAAATTATATAAAATCTGCTAGAAAAGAGTTTTAAGTACCATATAAGATGATGTGATTCCTTACTGTGACAGAAAGGACATAGACGACATACTGTATGGATATTAAAAGCTGACATAATTATAAAATGGAACGGAAACAAATTTATAATTCAAAATATTACGTAAGAAATTGGGAATATTGATTTAAATAACTCAGGAACGAATTAAAAGAAGTTTTACTTAACAGGAACTTAACCTTAATTTACCTTTGTAATTCCACATATAGCTTTAACAGATTCGATAACCTTTACTACATACCTGTAGAATTGATATAACTTGTTTATATAACTTATTCTAATTGCACATAAATCTTTAATAGACTTGATAATCTTAACAAACCTTACCTTAACCAACCATAATTAATTACTGGAACTAAAACTTTCCAAATGATTAATGCATACTAATTAATTAATCAATGAATATTCAAACCTTTAAAGATATTGATTTAAGATAAAAATTGCCAGACTAAAACTAAAACTTAAAACAAACAATTATTCATGTATTGGACAAGAAACTCGTCGCACCTGAGATAGTGTTCACGTGATCGCTGAAGCGTAGTGTGAATGCTGCTCGCGCTTAATTAAGATCCCAAACCAAAAAGCCATGCGCAAAGCAGGAAACATTATATTTATTCATTTATTACAACAAATTTAAAATAATTATAACAATTTTAAAACTCTACTTAGAAATGAACTTAATTAGTTTGAATAACTATAATCATAAATTAAGTAACAACTCTATCAATTTGATACATTAGATGATACAGTTGATTTGAATGATGAGCAATCCTCAACTCAAAATTTAATAAAATCGATATTCAATAAACCTAACACAAGAAACACACACATAATGAAGAAAAAACATGAATACATAAAATACTTTTAACTTTTGGCACTAGGGGGTTCCATATATGATGTTAATCTGAGAGGGACCACACCAATACATTTAACTGTTTTTGTCACATGACTAGTGTGTCGCTCATGTTAATAAACCTATAGCACGTGGAACTTTGGCCAGATTGTTCCACTATATATGTGTCTGTGCTTGATCCACTATATGTCTCTGTGCTATTTCTGAATTAATACTAATAGTTATATCTAATTGCACATTAGAAAAATAAGTGCATGCACTTCGACTCTGACACGACTCAAAATGTAAAGAGGTTCTCAAATTATTAAGAAAGAATGAAAGCCTAGTAACGTCAGTTTGCTGCTTGACGGTGTTTACAGTCATATAGCTGTTTCCGACACAATAAGACAATTGAGAGAGAGAGAGAGAGAGAGAGAGAGAGAGAGAGAGAGAGAGAGAGAGAGAGAGAGAGAGAGAGAGAGAGAGAGACGGACGCACTGGAAATCGGCTGCCGTCAGACTGGTTACACTGCATTGAGAGCGGTGATGTGGTGTAGAGCACATTCAATAAGTATGCGTGTAGCCGACTCCAACGTATCGAGTTGTAGTTCGCCCTGTCTCCTTTGACAGGGGAAGTGTTGTCGTCATTCCATCTATATCGTAAAAAAAAATTAAGCTCAAGTGTTACGTGAATAAAACTGCTTGTAAAAGGGCATAAAATTATAGATACATCTGAGAATGAGATATAAATGAAGTTAAGCTGATTTATACCATGTTGATTCGAGTGAGACTTTTCGAAGATAAGAACCATAAATTAAAACATTGAAATAATAGCGATAATATGCATATCTACCTTCTTGTCTTTAATTAACTATTACTTTAAAGAAAGCTCTTTTTATGTTTTATTTTCTTTTTAATCTGACTTTTAATTAGTTGTAAGAATCGTACTGAAGCAGTTTTTGACCAAGGAAAGGAATACTTGAACAGAATATAAACTTCGTGGTTTTTGAATCACGGGAGTCGTGCGTGTTCCAAAGAGACAGACACGAGGCCGAGTGTTGTAGGGTTGTGCTTTATTATGGAAAAGCTAAAGTCTCCCAGAAATATATATATATATATATATATATATATATATATATATATATATATATATATATATATATATATATATATATATATATATATATATATACCCGCTCTCACGGACTTGTCAAGAATTACTGTGCTGCAAACGTAGAAACAGCAGTCTTAGATTCTTGATTTCCTTTTCCTAAGGTAAGAGGAATGTAGTTAGTTTTTGTTAGGGATTTTTTAAGATGAATAATGTATCGAGAAATAACAAATGTATAAATTATTTAATCTACCTCTAAAGAACTTGTAAAATGTTATTATTATTATTATTATTATTATTATTATTATTATTATTATTATTATTATTATTATTATTATTATTATTATACGATACTAATTTTTAAAAATAGAATTCTCTGATTGATTAAATTTATTTAGAATTTGTGTTAATATTATAAATTAACACAAATTCCTAATAAATTTAAACAATCCGAGATTTCTATATTTAAAAAATTGTATCGTACAATATAATAATAATGATGATATAATAATAATAAATTTATTTAGAATTTGTGTTAATTTATAATATTAAGTTTTCTTTTTGTAGAAATGGTTTGCTACCAACTTCATGCAAAATACTAATTTATTTAAAAAGAAAATACCTTGAATTACATGAAGTAATATTCAAGTTTTAGAATAAAGATTTGATAAAATATTTTAATTGAAAAAAAAACTTTGGTATTAATTTGTAATAGTTTATTCTTAAGCAATTTTGCATTGCTGGCTATTTATTTGGCTTTAACTTTAAAATGCAGAAAGTATAGAACTGTATGAAGTTGGTTAGCTCTAATTAAATATGTTATGAATCTATGCTTTTAAAATTAGTAACAGAAAAGAATGACGACAACAAGTTTTGTAAAATTTAATCAAACATTTATTTTCCTAGAACACAAAGTGAAAAAATGTGAAAAAAAGAACTTACGGTTTTGCGAATTTAATCCAAAAAAATCCAAGAATTATAAATAGAAGTCCTAGTAATAAAAAGTCCTGAATTAGACTGAGTTAAAGTCCCGACGAAATCCAAACTTGAAGGTGATGACGTCTGTAATATCTTACGAAGTGCAGCTGTGTCAACAGTCTCTTGTTGAACCACAGAAAATATTATTCCAGTTATGAATTTAGTATAAATTCCAATGAATGTCTTTGTCCGGGAATTTTGTCAGAGATCTTTTGTATTTCCAAGGAAAATAATTACTTGAACTTAATAATCTGAAGAAAATAAAATTCAGCCCAAACTGTTCACATCATAATACAACTTAATGTGTCAAGTGTCTTAAACCCAACTGACAAAACCTTAATCAAAAACATCAGTTTTACGACTAATTAAGACGCAAAACAGATTCCCGGATGAAGGTCAAAAGTTCAATCTTCTAGAAACATAAGTTTGTTACCAATTAACATGTGCTTAAGATCACTTAGTCCAGGCATGACCTTGACTCAACTTAATTTATTCTTACTCTGAGAAAAAAATTAAAAAATTTTAAAACGTTATTTACCAAAACTGTCACTGATTTTGGAGCAAGGTCAGCAACTAGATACAGTGTTTCTATTATTAGTTTTTTATGTCAATGAAATAAAAAAAAATAAAAAGTCAGTCAGGGCAAAAGAACTGAACTCAATTCTGGACAATATCAAATCCAGTAAACAATGTTACATTACAATAGCATGTAATGGAATAAAAAATGTAAAACAAACAAACAAACAAATTAAATATACATCACAAATCTAACATTTTTATTATATATTTTAAATCATTTCTGTGTAAATTTGTTTCAATATCTAGTATATTGTTATTTAATTTTAATAAGAATTGCTGTACTGCAGACTTAGATTCTTGACTTCCTTTTTTCCAGCTTGATCCCAGTACTGCTTCGCTTATATTTGCAATGTAACACTTTATTACTAGATTTACACCGCCGCTTAAGGAAGCCAGAAATCTCTCTCTCTCTCTCTCTCTCTCTCTCTCTCTCTCTCTCTCTCTCTCTCTCTCTCTCTCTCTCTCTCTCTCTCTCTCTCTCTCTCTCTCTCTCTCTCTGAGAGTGTCTATCACAATAAATTTGAAATGACGTGAAGAATATGTATTCAATAAACGGACCATAATAGTGGGTTAATAAAGACCCATTATCATTCATTATCTTTCGTTTTTCTTAAAAAAATGCATTATGTGAAAAGTCAAACTCGAAATTACCGTATGTCATAAAGAGACACATACCTGAGGATTTAACATATGTAAATAAAAATGCAAATCTCTAAACTTAATGATGATCGAGACAAGTAGAGTTTCCAAACACAAGATTCCTAATGGACATTGTTCACTAAAATAAAAATCTTTCCTTGACTTCTGTTTATGCCTATGATGTTTTTGCTGCGTTACATATTACGAGACAGTGTAACTCAACATATAAAGACATAATACGCAATTTTTTTCTTTAAAATCTCTGCCAATTAAAAAGATCGGATGGTAGAGATTTATTTATTTATTTCAGAATCTGACTTGGAAGTAGTTTAAAGAATCGCGTCTTATCAATGTTTTTCCCCTGCTATTGCAATAAAATGTTGGAGATTAATCTGCCAGGGATTTATTTTAATGAAAAAGGAAACACAACAACACAGATTACTATCCCATTCAATGACAAAGACAAGGACACGCATAAGGACGCACCATGAAAAACGAAACATAGTTTAACACTTTGTTCCTACATTACGTGGATGAAAAAATATATGAAATAAACACAATTTATCATTGAAATTAATTTCGGATGTTATTTCGGACACTTTGACAAATTAAATTATTATTTGAAGTCGGTGTAAGTGGTGCATGCGGAAGTTTTGTTATAGCACTTTTGGTAAGCTACGGAAGCCTGACCATCGTTCAATTTCCTACATATTACATCTGTCACATTCCTCATGACAAACTCAGAGCAGTATGTCAAATAAACATTGAAACGTTGACAAAACCACCGAGGATCATGACTCACAACAAGGTCAATACCACTATAGACTATTCATATAGCAATACTACTGAGGACCATTACACACAACAAGGACAATGCCAATGAGGACCATTACACACAACAAGGGCAATACCATTGAGGATCATTATACACAAGGACAATACTACTAAATACCATTCAACACAACAAGGACATTACCAGTGAGGACTATTACACACAAACAACAATACCAAGGAGGACTATTACACACAATAAGGGCAACACCATTGCAAATCGTTACACACAATAAGGAAAATACCACTAAGGACCATTACGAAAAACAAGGAGAATACCAATGAGGACTATTACACACAACGAAGACAATATTACTGAGGACCATCACACACAAAAAGGACATTACCACTGAGTACTAATACATACAACAAGGACAATAACCTGAGGACCATTACACACAAGAAGGACAATACCAATGTAGATCATTACACATAACAATGACAATACACTGAGGACTATTACACGCAACAAAGACAATACCACTGTAGATTGTTACACACAAGGACAATACAACTGATGAATATTACACATAACAAGGACAATGCCACTGAGGACTATTACACACAACAAGGACAATACCACTGTAGATCGTTATACACAACAAAGACAGTACCACTGAGGACCATTACACACAAGAAGAACAATCCCACTAAGGACCATTACACACAACAACGACAATACCACTAAGAACTATTGTACAGAACAACGACAATACCACTAAGGACTTTTGCACAGAACAAATGCAATACCACTGAGGACTAGTACACACAACAAGGACAATACCACTGAGGACTATTACACAAAACAAAAGCAATACCACTGTAGATCGTTACCCACAACAAGAGTTTCGACTGTCCAGTACATTTTCAATTCAAGTCTTCTTCAAAGCTACTATGGTAAAAAGTTCTGTTTTTTAGTCAAAGAAAGCAAACCTTGTTGTGACCATATTTCACTGGTACTTTTCATGTGCACTTTCACCACGCTACTTGTGCAACCACAATGACTGTTCACCTCAGAATATCTAATGAATATTTCCAAATTATTCAATTTAACAATCTGTGTCTTTCACAAATATTCCACAGAAAAAGGCATAGCCAAACAAAACATCTAAATATAGGCATGGACTACTTCTGCAACTGACCTTGAAGCATTTTATCCTAGTTACACCCGCTCTCATTGTCGTGTCAACTGCAGAGCAGTACAGACTAAAATTGTTATATTTATATTTTTCTTCATGCTAACAACCGTTATACACTCGTATTCATTTCAAGCGCATGTGCTATCGATCCAAGCTACAACCGTAAATTTCAAAGCCGATTATACCTTTATCCCTAGTTTAATTACTGGCAACAAATGCAATCGTGAGCCCTTGGCATCTAATGTGCAGTATACATGGAAGAGAGACAACTTGCAACAACTTTCCAATGACATGTCTCGCCACTCTAATTGAACTATTTTAATTAAAATGTAATTTGAGCCATCAATTAAGGGATTTTAACATGAAAAACATTAGAATATACAATAACACGAGTCTTTATACATAATTCCTGTCCTCAGTTTGCCGATTATAGTTCAAATGAAAAATTTACAGCATCTTATTGAAATCATCCGCCAAAAAAAAGTGCGTTCAGACAAAGCACAAGAAGTACCTTGCTACAGTACAACAGAAAAGTACCATAAATGTCTTTCTTTGCATGAAAAGAAAACTGAAAATACTAAGCATTATTATAGGCCTTGTGGTAGAAAAAGAAAACAATCAAATGATAAAAGAAAGAAGCCAATAAACAAAAACCAAAGGTACTTTTTCTGTCATCGTGCCATTTGATGGGCACAGGAAAACTCAATGCATTAGTTAATTGGTACAAAAGGCGCATGCATGTGACTGCCGGTCGGCTCCATGCACTTGGCGACATTACGTTCCTTCAGTCAATTCAAATCCATATTTCAAGTTAAAGGGAGTCCCATATCCACACCCTCTCAACATTCTTCAAATAGATTGCCTGACCACTTTCTCTTGCCCTATGCAACTATTATTTTCTTTTCCGTAATGTTTGTGTGGGAGGTGTGTTTGTGGGGTACACTTTGGTTCTTTTCAAACCAAGCAAAAAAATACATTAAATAGAATAGAGCCTTCCAGTGTTTTTAAAGCTAATATTTGCAACCCGTAAAGCTTACTTGTTCATGAAACGGAAGTAGCTATCTAGTGTAACCGTGTCGATGGAGCTTTTGCACACTTCGAGATTCACACGTGGATAGTAATGGATGTAATTGACACACATTTCATCAGTAATGGCAAATCCGCCCTGGAAAGAACATGCAAAAGCATCACGTTTCGTAAATGACGCAACTCCAGTAATTTGAAGACTGCCAGAAAATAGAAAATAACAGACAAGAAACATTAAATATAAAATAATACCTTTTGCTTAAGATTAGGGCCTTTCAGACAAAAGGTGTTTAACAGGCAACTTTTTCCAAAAGTATTGTTGGGCATCCATTTGTCATGTAAGGATATTCTCTTGGGATACTTCTTTTACCGTGATGGTGCCATGCGGAATAAACCAACTTGACCCAATTTTAATATTTGGACATTTTAATAATTTACACATATACAAAATGATACCATTCTGTATGTTAAAAGGAGTTTTCCTATCGTTTGCTAAATTTAGAAATAATATAGTCTGCTAAACTCGAGTATAACATCGTCTGCTAAACAGATGTATAATAGACAGAATTTTTTCATTTTGCAACTACCAGCATAAATAACATTAATTGACTGAATCGTTTCGACATAATAAAGAATTCAATGATTTTATTTTATATTTATAGACCGTTTTTGCTTATTTTTAATTGTCTACCCTGCCTGTATCAATTACTATCATTTGTAATTTATTATCGTTTTTGACATTTTGATCATAATTCAGAGACTTTTTTTTATTGCAGTTATATTTGCCCAGCAATTCTCTTTAAGTAGTTTAGGCTGTGCCACGAGTGCACGTATATGAGACAAGAAAAAGCAAGAAGTCCTCTTTTCCGCAAATATAGCATGAATTCATTGTGTATTATTTCTTCCTAATAGAACCAGTTAAAATAGCACTGTTCGGTTTATTTGATAAAACTTAAGTAGTAATTCGGTTTTCAAGACAATAAAATACTTACAATTGTGGCGTTGGGTCTGTCCATGGTTTTATAATCACAAACAGTCATCAAGGCGTCCCCCTGTTTTAAACAAAAAAGTAACGATGAATGAGTCACGCTGACCTTAGACATGTTCTTTACAAAAAGGTAACGATGAATGAGTCATTATTCTGCAAAAGTGACAATGCATTATCTGTGATCTGTTCTTGACCGTTTTTGTCATGCTTTGTCGTATTAAAAGTACTAGACAGTTGCTGCAAAACTGCTAACGAAGAACATAGAAAAGAATTACTTGCAATGTTAAAACAAAGCATACATCACACACACATATGTGTGCGCGTCATTAATAAAACATTGGATTTCTTTCGCAAAGTGTGAGTGTATTGTTTGAAGTTACCATAACGTTGTAGTTTTCAATATGCAGTTGCAAACTTATTTTTTTTAAACTCACAACTTGCAATGTTATTTTGTTTTGTACTTTTTTTGGATCATCAACACGTTTAGATTATATCGACAAGAGATAAACATAATAATCTAATTTGACGTGGGACACAACAGCAACAACTGTCACAACCTTCGTTATTTATGAGGACCAGTACTATTTGGGACAACATATTTAATTACCGGCAGGATGAGTACTGGCTGTGGAAGTCCCCGGATCTCCTGGAAGTGAGGACTGTAATGGTCGTCACGGTTTACTTCCGGTAGCTCCACCCCTTCCCGCACATGTTTTGTGTAGACACGCCAACCTGTCAAATGCGTGTGAAGCTGTGATGCAAAGATATATATTCCTTCCGGAGGCAAACCCTGCACGGAAAAATCGTTTAAAATTTGAGAAAACTGGATTTACGTGTGTGTATAATAGTCTCGTCCATTCAAATGAACAACAACGTTTGAAAAGTTACGTGAATATAAAACAAAGCAAAATGGTCAATGACACATATGTTGACTATCTTGCGGAAGAGACACTGAATATTAACAAATTCATCTAAAGACAATATATATTTTTAGAAAGTCATTAACTTTTTTTTAATTTCATACTTTATTATGTATCGTATCGAAGAAGTTAATTAGATACATAAGATAAAAAAAAACTCAGGCCTGCAACGTGTCTATATGTCATTTCAAAAACTCAGGCATGCAACGTATCTAAATGCTATTTCAAAAACTGAGGTCTTCAACGTGTCCAAATGTAAATTCAATAACTCAGGCCTTCAGTGTGTCTAAATGTTATTTTTTTAAAAAAAAAACTCACTCCTGAGACCTGTCTAAGTTTATTGAAAAGTTGACTTGATGATTAACGCTTATTTTACACCCTTCTTTAATTTCTTGAAAAAAAAAATAGTCACAGGAAAAGTTAGTTATAACTTTACCAAAGGATTCGAAACTCACAAATTTTTTATTTATTTATTTATTACATTTTTCTTAACTTGATGATAATTACATTTATGTTTTGCTTTAAAGTTAGTCTCTTTCTTGTACAACTTACAATCTTGGTGCAGTCTGCTATACAGTAACCAGTCAGAGAGAATAGTTCCTGTCGCGGAGGAATTGCCATTTTATTGGTGTATTCAAGACCAAGTTCCATTATACCAGCATCATTTTTCCTCAGTTGGGAAGTGACGTAAAACCGTATACCGGACGCATCAACTAGACCTGCATTTACAAAATAATATTCTTTTTAACTGTCCAGCATTGATTATGTATAAATATTATTTAATTTCACGAACAAGGAATGCATGTGAATTCTTGACTCAAGAACTCTGTCAAAGGGTTGTATAATTTTGTTATTACCAGTACCTCGAAGATAAAAGACTCTTGTATTTGTATGAAACTTGCGGATTATCAAAAAAAGAGTAGGGAAACTATTAAAAGTATATTTGGACTCACCTGTTTTCTTATCTGGGTTGTTGTAATGGACTTCCAGCAAGACATATCTATTATAGTTCGTTCCACCTATAGGAGATCCGGCTTCCTCAGGAAATACAAGGGGCTGCGGATTTCAAAGAAGTATAATCAGCAAAGTTTACAAGCCTACATTTTAAATGTAACTCACTCTTTGTCTGTAAAGTTTCCAAATGTAAGTATATTTTAGTTTTGGAAACCGTATATATATATATATATATATATATATATATATATATATATATATATATATATATATATATATATATATATATATATATATATATATATATATATATTCATCATCGGCAGCTCCGTCTCGGAAGACCATGCGAGTATCGCCCTTGGAGTGTCGACTGTCTCGGGGGGTTTGGCATTGTCTGTTGTGGCTGTGCAGAACGATGCGCGAGGTGCAGAAGTACTGGTAAGTCCGAGTTGCTTGGGTTGCTGCTGCACTCTTTGTTTCTCTCGCGCTTCTCTGCGGCCAGCTGCCTCGCCTCACATCAGCGACTGTTATACTTTTGCTGACCGTCAGTCTCCAGATGCCTCAGTCTGCACTTCACAGCTATCGGGTGAAATGCCGCATGACTTAATGTCCCTCTTGCACACATCCTTGAAACGGAGTGAAGAGCGGCTGACTTCTGGTGCCAGTGGCCAGCTGTCTATATAGGATGTCCTTTCGCAGCCTCCCATCCTCCATGCATCGGATAAATCCAAGCATCGAAGTCGGCCTTTACTCAGCAAGGAGTACATGCTGTGGATACTTGCATGCGGAAGCATTTCGTTGTGTCGGACATGGTCTTGCCAGCTGATTTTCAGGATGCACTTCCGGCACTTTAAATTTGAAAGGAGTTCAGTAGATGCTCTTTCCTCATGTAGGTGCTACAGGGCTCAATTCCATATAGAAGGGTGCTGAGAACGCAGGCCTGGTAGACGTGAGTCTTGTGCACTGTCAGCGTGCTGTTTTCCCTCACCCTCTTCGTTAGTTGGGCCATGAGCGTGTTTGTATGTCCAAGCCTTCTCTCCAGCTCCACATCAAGCGAAAGATTGTTGCTGATGGTTGATCCTAGGTAAGAATATGTATGTGTGTGCGTGCGTGCGCGCGTGATAGACTGATAATAAAATTCTATGTGTCAAAGCTATGTAAAGGCCATGTTGATTTTTGTGACAAAGGTCAAATAATCGAAAAAGTGACATCTTAGGTTGCAGGAATCATATTGGATAAGTAACTTTCCTTTATAAAAGTTCCACGAATCTTATGCTAACACAACTGACTGCATGCAAGTGCACATAAATAATCTCTGTAGAAATTACATGCATTAACATCTAATTATAGCTTGTTCTAATTCTGAAGCAAACCAACAAGTATGTATTACAAACTAAAACATTTTATCAAAGCGATTTAGTAAAGGAAACAAGGAACAATATTCGAATCACCTTGGCTCCCATTGCCCACGCTCCAATCACATTCCGACAGGCCTCGAGTTCTGGAGGCTTTCCCTCAGCAAAGCCTGGGCCATTGTAGTCTTGTACAATCTCATCCTTGCTGAGTTCACAGTGGAACACTTCCATGTGATGCACGAGCCCTTCATGACCTTTTTGTATGACACCCTCATACTGAAATACACATGTCATATAAATATGACCCTTCATTACCTTTCTGTATGACACCCTCATACTGAAATACACATGTCATAGATATAATACCCATCATGACCTTTCTGTATGACAACCTCATGCTGAAATACACATGTCATAGAAATATGAACCTTCGTTACCTTTATGTATGACACCCTCATACTGAAATACACATGTCATAGATATATGACCCTTCATTACCTTTCTGTATGACACCCTCATACTGAAATAAACATGTCATAGAAAGATGGACCTTCATGACCTTTCTGTATGACACCCTCATACTGAAATACACATGTCATAGATATAACACCCAACATGACCTTTCTGTATGACACCCTCATACTGAAAATGCACACGTCATAGAAATATGACCCTTCATGACCTTTCTGTATGACACCCTCATACTGAAATACACATGTCATAGATATATGACCCTTCATGACTTTTCTGTATGACACCCTCATACTGAAATACACATGTCATAGATATATGACCCTTCATTTAACAGTCTCTCTTTAGAAAGATATTGAAATTGTATGATTTCATCTACACAAGATTTTTCTCCAAAGTGGTATGCAGTTGATATTGATTTCCCAGTCAGTCAGGCCAGTTTTACTTCCGGCAAGCTAACGTCGAGATTTAAGTCATCTATGACAAGACAAAACAAAACAAATTACAAAGCAGACAGAACACAATGAAATACGATATGTAAAGATAATATAAGAAAATATACTTAATAAAACAATGTGTGCTAATTTAGTACACCATCTACCTAAGACAATTAAGGAAGTTCTTGAAGAGGCTATGCTAAATTATGTACTGAAATTTGATAGAAGGAAGATTCAAACCAACTTCATGGAGACCTTGTTCCTTTGAGGTGAAAGTTAGCAGCCACAATATAAAGTATACAAATACAAAAACATGGACATGAAACATTCGAATCAAAGATAACTATTCAATGGAGAAATCGAACAGAACAGAAACACTGAGATTACATAGGACACGGAGCCGGGTACGTTGCTGGAGACAGAGCATACATCCACGGGGCATAGTTCAGAAAGTAATCAGCAAACTAATCGACTGTACCCATAACGAGATGTTTAGTCACGTGCAAGGCATTCGTTGGGTCAGACCTGGGTATGCATTGTGCATCCGTTTAACAGGACGTAAGATATGCATTACAGATTCACAAAAGCACCAGTTTAGTATCTATTCTTTAAACAGTTTAGTACCTAACTTTAAAACATTTTATCATCTATTCTTTAAAACAATTTAGTTTCTACTCTTAAAAAAGTTTAGTATCTATTCTTTAAAACAATTTAGTATCTATTCTTTAAAAAAAATTATTCTTTAAAACAGTTTAGTATCTATCTTTAAAACAGTGTCTACCCTTTAAAACAGTTCATTACACAATCTTGAAAACAGTTGTTACCTAGTCTTTAACACAGTTTAGTACCTAGTCTTTAAGACAGTTTAGTATCTAGTCTTTAAAAATTTAATATTTAACCTTTAAAACAGTTTAGTATCTAGTCTTTAAAACAATTTAGTATCTAGTCTTTAAAACAGTTCAATATATATATATATATATATATATATATATATATATATATATATATATATATATATATATATATATATATATATATATATATATTCTTTAAAACAGTTTAGTACCTACTCTTTAAAACAGTGTAGTAAATAGTCTTTAAAACAGTTTGGTACCTAGTCTTAAAACAGTTTGGTACCTAGTCGTTAAAACAGTTTAGTATCTACTCTTAAAATAGATCAATATCTAGTCTTTAGACAGTTCAGTATCTAGTCTTTTAAAATAGTTATTACATGGTATTAAAACAGTTTAATATCTATTATTTAAAACAGTATAATATCTAGTCTTTAAAATATTTAAGTAGCTAGTGTTTGAAACAAGTATCTAATCTTTAAAACAATTAGTATCTAGTCTTTAAAAGTTTAGTATCTATTCTTTTTAACGGTTTAGTATCTAGTCTTTAAAGAGTTTAGTATTTTTTTTAAAACAGTTTAGTATCGAGTCTTTCAAACAATTTAGTATCTAGTCTTTAAAACAGTTCAGTATATATTCATTAAAACAATTAATATATATTCTTTAAAGCAATTTAGTATATATTCTTTACAACAGTTTAGTATCTATCTTTAAAACAGTGTAGCATATTCTTTAAAACAGTTTATTTTCGATTCTAAAAAGCAGTTGGGACCTAATCTTTAAAACAGTTTAGTATCTAGTTTTTAAAATACTCTAGCATCTAGTCTTTAACACAGTCAATTACCTAGTCTTTAACACAGTCAAGTATCTAGTCTTTAAAACAGTTAATTATCTAGTCGTTAAAACAGTACACTATTTCGTCTTTAAAACAGTTTAGGATCTATTCTTTTAAACAGTTTATTACCTAGTCTTTAAAACATTTTAATATATAGTCTTTAGAACAGTTTATTACATTATCATTAAAATGGTTTAGTATCTATTTTTTAAAACGGTTTAGTATCTGTTCTTTAAAACAGTTTAGTATCTATTTTTAAAACAGTTTAATATCTATTCTTTAACACAATTTAGTATCTAGTGTTTAAAACAGTTTAGTATATATTCTTTAAAACAGTTTAGTATCTGTTCTTGAAAACAATTTAGTATCTCTTCCTGGTCTTTAAAACAATGCATTGTATAGTATTAAAAACAATTTAGTATATAGTCTTCGAAACAGTTTAGTATCTATTATTGATAAGCCTATATTAATTGATATCGATATACAAGGTATTGATAAGCCTATATTAATTGACATCGGTATCCAAAGGTATCGATAAACCTACATTGGTTGATATCGATATACAAGGTATTGATAAACCTATATTAATTGACATCGGTATACAAAGGTATTGATAAACCTACATTGATTGATATCGATATACAAGGTATTGATAAGACTATATTAATTGACATCGGTATACAAAGGTATTGATAAGACTACATTGATTGACATCGGTATACAAAGGTATTGATAGACTACATTGATTGATATCAATATACAAGGTATTGATAAGCCTATATTAATTGACATCGGTATACAAAGGTATTGATAAAACTACATTGATTGACATCGGTATACAAATGTATTGATAAGACTACATTGATTGACATCGATAGACAAAGGTATTGATAAGACTACATTGATTGACATCGATAGACAAAGGCATCAATATGCTTACATCGACTGATATATAAAAGAATAAGCAAATGATTTAGGGAAATGATTGTAAGTACAGGACGCAATTTAAATAGAATGAACTTTAATTGATCCTGGTTCCACGCCCTGTCGTCTTTGTATCTGAAGTCAGAAGTATCAAATAAATAAATACTCAGTGGAGGAGTATGGATTAAGCTTTTGCTCTCTTCCTTCCTTTAATTCTCGCGCATTAATCCATAACATTACAGATACACCCAAACATCAGTGACATCACACAATTATGAAGCGCTTACACACCACTTCTTGTATAACGGGGATACTGTATTGTCACACCTTTACAGCGCTGTCACACCACTTCTTGTATAAAGGGGATACCGTTTTGTCACACCTTTACAGCGTATTTTTTGTGCAAAATCAAAGATTTCTGTGCTCACCTTAATGATATGATGTTTGTGTTTCAAAGGAGGAAATCTGGTCACGTACCACCAATATGTAGTTTCTTCTGCAGGAACCTCAATCTAGGAATGTAAAGTGGATTATATACAAATCAAAGTGAGCTAGTAAGTTATCTGTCGTCACTCTTAAACTTATCGTACTTGTGATCTTGAATTTGTATGATTCGATGACATTTTCTTTTCATCCTTTATCATCCAATTAAGTTTTTGCATGCAAGTTCTAATGAAGATAAAATACTCCTAGAACAAGCGTCCGGATGTGAGGCTCCGCTCACATTACCAATCTTTCACCAAGCAATGAAGACTTTTTTATTATCAAAACTATGTTGTAATTCCGATAAATCTTAAAGCCCTTTGTTTGGTGCAATACATATTTTACTTCTTAACTGATTATTGTTTCATTTGACATTATTCATTATTGGACAAAATAAAGAAAGAGCTAAATGAAACCACCCACCCCCATTACAGAATGTATTGTAAACTTGTTCAATAATGCCGTTTATGTACTGCCCCACCGTATCGCTCTACGCCCGCTCCCCCTCCCCTTCATAATAAAGAGACAATTCTTTAATATACATTTTGGTTTAAGCATGTTCAATTAAGCATGGCGAATGTATGGAACGCCAGAGCTGTCTTAAGATGATGATTTTCATTAACGTTTAATTTACTCATGAGTTATGTCATTAGCCTCAAAAAGTTAAACTGGTATCTGTAAAAGCGTATACCAATCTTGCCAACTTACATGTGGATTGACAACATCAATCGTCCAAACGTCATCGGGCATCGGAGCTGTGGGCATGTTCGGTTTCAGCAGTTGCACTCTCTGGAGACCCGGATGTAATGCCGTCACATTTACGAACTTCTTTGATGACGGCGTCCCTTGGTTAATGAAGAATAAAATATGCGTCGTCCCATTCTAAAACAAGAAAATAATGGCATAGTCGTCGTCCCATTCTAAAACAAGAAAATAATGGCATAGTCGTCCCATTCTAAGACAAGAAAATAATGGCATAGTCGTCCCATTCTAAAACAAGAAAATATTGGCATAGTCGTCCCATTCTAAAACAAGAAAATAATGGCATAGTCGTCGTCCCATTCTAAAACAAGAAAATAATAGCATAGTCGTCGTCCCATTCTAAAACAAGAAAATAATGGCATAGTCGTCCCATTCTAAAACAAGAAAATAATGGCATAGTCGTCGTCCCATTCTAAAACAAGAAAATAATGGCATAGTCGTCCCATTCTAAGACAAGAAAATAATGGCATAGTCGTCCCATTCTAAAACAAGAAAATAATGGCATAGTCGTCCCATTCTAAAACAAGAAAATAATAGCATAGTCGTCGTCCCATTCTAAAACAAGAAAATAATAGCATAGTCGTCGTCCCATTCTAAAACAAGAAAATAATGGCATAGTCGTCCCATTCTAAAACAAGAAAATAATGGCATAGTCGTCCCATTCTAAAACAAGAAAATAATGGCATAGTCGTCCCATTCTAAAACAAGAAAATAATGGCATATGCCACATATTTCTCTTTGAACATATGTGGCATATTCAAATAAGATTCAGTTTTACTTACAAGGTACAAATCAATTAGTTATTGTAGTCTGTTATTTAAATAAGTTATGCAAATTCAAAGGAAAGATTTTTCGCTAGTTTTACTATAAGCTTCTGCAGAAAAACTAGGAGAAAATGTGTGGACCATTATGCCGTGAATATTTAGATTCTGTGCACTTTTTTCTTGCACAGATCGATACCAAGAATCGTTTATCACTTATCTCGCTAAAGTAGAGTGAATATCGAAGTAATTTAGATCTCGTAATCTTTAGAGTGAATGACATCTTGTAATGTATTAGATTGTTTGCCATTTTGTAATGGATTAGAACAGTGCTTTTTTGTGGCGGTCCATAATTTTTGAATGGGTTAAGTTTGGGATCCAAATGTTACGGTCCTTTTGTTTAATCTTTAAAGACATTTTTTCAACATGCATTCACGTTTTCGTAAGTGTAAGTAAGCATTTATGAAAACGTGTTTCAAGAGTTATTCAGTGCTTTAATGTAAATTTAGTATATAAATAAAATTTTAATTTAAGATTTACATTTAGGACGTGAAATGAAAATGAATAAGATATTTATTTTTTTAAACAATATAACATAAGTTTTTATCATTTTAATATGGCTAGAAGACGAAACATCAAACTCATACTCATTTATACCTTAGTGAGAGCAATGAAACGGGCTTTTCAGCTAGAATATTTTTGTAATCCAGAGAGTATGAAGTCTGTGCGATTCCTAGCGGCATATGCAGGTGCTCATCAGTGAGAGAATTTCTGTATTTTGATTTAATTATGTTTATTGTGGAAAAGGTTGATTCATTCGCATGTGCATGTTGATCCAAGCATCGTCAGAACAGCAATAACAAGTTTTCTGGTTTTTGGATACTGAGAGTCACTGATAACCGTGGACCAGAAATCAGTAATATCCACTTCTTGAACCTTCAATCGTAGGGTATCTTCAACCTAAAGGTCTGTTTCAAACTGAAGGGCTGCCTGTGAGACAGAAAGCTTAGCGTCAGCGGTTGATGTCAAGTCACCAGCAGCAGGAAATGCAAATGGGATAGTAACATACTGAAAAATTCCCTCGAGACCTTTGATTTCTTGAAAACGCTCTGCAAATTCATGTCGAAGTTGCTGCACAAAATTTGTTGCAGTATCTAACAGTTGACGTGATGGATTTTTATATTTTGTTGTTGGGAAATGCTGCAATTGATGATTGGTCAAATCTTCCGCAAATGAACCCAATTTTGCTTCAACAGAACAACAGTTTGTGGCAATATGTATGACTGTCTTGTTTCGTCCTTGCAAGCATAGATTTAAATCATTTAAATTTCCAGTGATATCAACCAAGAATGCAAAAATTGCCATCTGATTCGAATTACTCAAGAATGACAAACTCAGCCGCTTTGCGAGATGTTGTTGATTGAAGAAATTCATTGACTTCACTACGGAGATTCCAAAATCCTGCAATAGCTTATCAGTTACTCAGTCAACGAACATCGTTATGGACAAGAAGATCATTACAATCAGACAATGTCTCTTCAAGAAACGCTCGAAAAAGGCGATACTGGAGTGAGGAATTGCATCGTATTAAATTAATCTTCTTCATCGCCATATTCGATGCATTCAGCGTTAAACTTAGAACATAAAACTGACTGATGAATAATACAGTGATAAGATAGCAGTTTTCGGTTGAATCTCTTTCATACGTGCTTCCAATGCTTTACTTTTTCCTGTCTTGGCAGGAGCTACATCTGTTGCTAATGACACTAGTTTAGAAACCTGTAGGCCAGTTTCCTCCAAGAATTTGCTCAAACATTAAAAAACATCATCATCTCTGGACTGTAAGTTAAAGGAAGCATTGTCGACAGATCTTCGGAGAAATCCTTCCCATTGAAATAGCAAATGTAAATATATAATTGTGAAATATCATTGCCATCTGTAGACTCATCACATCCCAAAGCAAAAAAAAAATGTGCTCTTTTGAGATCTTGAAGAAGCTGCTGGTATACGTTTTCTGCGAGGTCTTCAACGCGACGGCTTGCGATACTGACAGAAAGAGGGATTCCTGCAATCGCTTCAATAATTTTGTATCGTCAAATAGCGTCGAAGCCGCGTCTCTATCATGCACTCTTTCACAACTTCAGCATCAGCGAATGGTTTCTTTCGTCTCCCCAAAGTCCATATTACGCGAAGCGAAGTCTCTAATGCTTTTTGCTGAACTGTGGTAGTCTTTTTCATCATCTCCATGCTGTTCTCAAGGCCTGCTTTTAGTGCGTTCACTTTATCCAAACGAAGACTTGATCGTGGAGTATATTTAGAATCAAACTCCGCGTGCTTACTTTCGGAATGTCTTTTAATGGTTTCACTTTTATCACGGCAACCGTGTTGTGACAAATCAAGCAAATAGGTCGCGCATCGGTCGGAGCCGGCAAGATAAACAAATAGTCCTCTGCCCATGATTCGTGAAAAGTACGATTTTCGCAATCGATTTTTCGTCAATTGTTTGGATTTGCCATTGTGGAGTTCAAATGAAAACTATAATAAAATTGTTCTTATCCTCAGTGTTACTTAAAATCTTTCAAAAATCAATCCAACCATGCCACGCTATATATTCACGAACAATTATTTGCCGGAAGTGCATATGGTCGATATATAGATTTCCGATACCACAACGTACTTAGGCGAGATGGGTCTTTATTGGATACGGAACATTTCAGTTTCTATGACTTTTGCGCGGTCCACGATGAAAGGCATGGTTGTCCGGACTGTGGACCGCGGTTCGCCATTTGAGTAGCCATGGATTAGAATGAATGCCATCTTGTAATTTCTTAGAGTGAATGACATCTTGTAATGTATTACAGTGTTTGCCATCTTGTAATGATTTAAAATCAATGCCATCTTGTAATATATTAGAGTTAATTACATCTTGCAATAAATTGAATTGAATTACATCTTGTAATGTATTAGGGTTTTGCAATCCTGTAATATATTATAACGAATGACATCTTGTAATGTATGACAGTGTTTGCCATCTTGTGATGCATTATAATTAATGCCATCTTATATTGTATTACGGTAAATGAGATCTTGTAACATATTACAGTGTTTGCCATTTTGTAATGTATTAGAGTGATTGACATCTTACAAAGTATTACAGTGAATGACACCTTGTAATGTATTAGAATGATTGACATTTTATAATTTATTAGTGTGAATGATATTTTGTATTGTATTAGAACGATCGACATCTTGTAATATTTTAGAATGATTGACATCTTTAAATGTATTAGAATGATTCATATCTTGTATTGTATTTTAATGAATGACATCTTGTAATGTATTACAGTGTTTGCCATCTTGTAATGCATTACAGTGTTTGCCATCTTGTAATATATTAGAATGAAAGACCTCACATCTTGTAATATATTAGAGTGAATGACATCTTGCAATGAATTGGAATGAATTATATCTTGTAATGCATTAGGGTGTATGCAGTCTTGAAATTATTAGAATGAATACATCGTTTTATATATCTGAATGAATGACATCTTGAAATGTAGTTGAATAAATTACATCTTTTAATGTAACAGAATGAATGACAACTTGTGATTATAAGTGTTTGCAATCTTGTAATGTAGCAGAATAAATTACAATTTGTAATGTATTACAATGAATGCGATCTTTTAATGTGTCAGAATAAATGACATCTTGTAATGTATTAGAATGAATGACATCTTGTGATGTTTTAAGCGTTTGCAATCGTGTAATGTTTTATCACGATTGCCATTTTGCAATGTATCAAAATGAATGACAGCTTGCAATGTATTAGAATAAATGCCATCTTGTAATGAATCAAAATAAATGACATCTTGTAATGTATTAGAATGATTTACATTCTGTCATGTATTGGAATGAACACCATTTTATTATGTATTAGAATGAATGCCTTCTTGTAATGTATTAGCATGATTGACATTTGTAAGTGTATTAGAACAAAAGAAAGTTAACCGTGCGAGCAAAATAAGTAATTAATAAAGAATGTGTAACTATAAATGTAGGTATCGAGTGCCACTAACTTAATATGTTCATGATAGAAAGGTGGTAATGAGCTCACATTGCGCTATATTTTTAAGAAGATCTGACGGCGATCGCTTAGGGTCATATTCTGGTAACATGTGTTATTACCATAAATGCTACTTTTCTCAGTCAATCAGATAAAGTCTTGTACCACTGCGTTTATGAGAATAAGTAGTAGAGCTGAAGAGCATCAATGTATGCTGAACGACCTGATTCACTTTTAAATTTCTGAAAGCTGCATTTCCATTGGATAATTCAAAGGTCATCAGAACATGACCCCTAAGCGCCCATTGACTGTTTTACACTTAGGACAGTGCAGATCTGGTTTTCATCAGAATATGCCAGTATACAAGCTATTGCTTTACTAGATGTTAGTTTTTAGAACTTGTTGTGAGATCTACGTTGATAAATTAAAGTTTTACATTTGACAGACTTACATCAAATCGGTAGTCGCGAGGGTCGCATGTGTCAATTTCCCGGTAAAATTGCAGTACAGTTGGCGATCCGGTCTGTGACAGTGCCTTCACCAGGTGATAGTCCTGATGCTTGTCCACGTGCAGGAAACTGTCTGAATCGGTCCAGGCGTCCTAGATGGAAGGAAGACGTATTTAACTAGAAGGACACCTTTCGACTCCAACTCCGTCTGCTCTTATCAATCACTCACAGATTATGCTTATATTCTGTACTATACATATCACGGATATCAATTAACAATTTTCGGGAGGGGGGGCAGTCAACTGCTTTTTCTTGGCCATCCCGAGGCCGTTTCTGGCTAAGCCTTTTCTTAAATACCATAACATCGAGAGGCCGTTTCAGCGGGGGAATGCTAACAATAATTAGTATGCAATATTAATATATCTGTACTCATGAAAAAGTTCAACAAATTGGTATCATTACTTTCTAACGATCATTCTTAGTGGTCTTAAACAGTCGTATAGATATCCACCAAACGGTTGATGGGGGATTATTTTTACACATTCAGGCAGGGATGACTGCCTAACCTCTTTCTCTATAGCGGTAAAGAAAATTAAATTCATTAATTACTACTACTGCTACTACTACTACTACTAATCGCTCCGACGGCCTAGTGGTTAGAGCGTCCGCCTCAAATGCGGGAGGTCGTGGGTTCGATCCCCGGTCGAGTCATACCAAGGATTTACAAAAATGATACTAACAGCTACCTCGCTTGACGATCAACATTAAGAGGTTAGTGTTAGGACTGGTCGGCCCGTTGTTAGGATAATGTGACTGGGTGGGACATCATGCTACATGTCTGCGGCATGATGCCCCAGTGCTAGACATCACTATAAACTGCCACACTGCAGACATCGTAGCAATATGACTGAAAATTGTTAAAGCTAGGTTAAAAATCATAATCACATCACATCATATCACTACTACTACTACTACTACTACTACTACTACTACTACTAATAATAATATAAATATTTACATGTCAAATATTTTACAAAATTGCAGTAGAAATATTATTGTTAATACAATTTATTTTGACTTAAAGTATTTCCAGAGTAGATGGTGCTCGTCTTGATATGTGTTTATTCAAAATAACCATTGCACATTTTATCCCGATTTATTTTTCACAATATCCAATCAAAGTTTTATACAAAATGGTTTTCTTCTTCACAATATCCCATCTATATTTTATAGTAATTTGTTTGTTGTTCCACAATATCCCCTCATTCAAATTGTTTATCCACAACATCCCCTCTATATTCTGTATCAAACTGTTTTTCCTCAATATCCCCAACATATTTTGTATCAAATTATTTTTCTTTCACAATATCTCCTTTATGTTTTGTATCAAATTGTTTTTCTTTCACAATATCCACTCTATATTTTGTTTCAGATTAATTATCCACAATATTCCGTCTATATTTTGTATCAAACTGTTTTTCTTTCACAATATTCCATCTATGTTTTGCATCAAATTTTTTTCCACAATTACCCCTCTATATTTTTTCAAATTGTTTTTTTTACAATATCCCATCTAAACTTAAACCAAAATGTTTTTTTTTCACATATCACATCATTTCTATCTCTTCTATCGAAATGCTCTTTTTTTTTACAATATCGTATCTACATTTTATATCAAAATGTTAGAGTAATTGTTGTATCCTTTAATCCTTTAATCTAGGAATAATATATATTGTATAAACTATAGCCTACTTTGCCAGTTTGATTTTCAACCTATCATACAATCAAAAATTGTATCATATATATATATATATATATATATATATATATATATATATATATATATATATATATACATACATACATACATACATACATACATACATACATACATACATACATACATACATACATACATACATACATACATACATACATACATACATACATACATACATACATACATATATATATATATATATATATATATATATATATATATATATATATATATATATATATCTTTATAGCCTAGCAACGTGAACCAAAAAATGCCCACTGATCTTAGACACAAAGACACGGTCATCTCATTCAAGAGCGCTCTTAAAACTCGTCTATTTCAACTGCAAGAACAGACTTACAGACCTAATAATGTATCCTTATAATGTATCCATACCTTAAAAATTTACAGCAAACTTTTGTTTCTAATTTTGTGGTGTTTGTTTTGAGTTTTGTAATCATTTCATTATATATCTTTTTTTTTCTATTCTTTTTAAGCGTTGTCAAATGTTGTAAAGCGCTTAGAGCTTCTAAAAATTAGGCGCTATACAAAGTCCTAAAATATTATAATAATAATAATAATAATAATAATAATAATAATAATAATAATAATAATAATAATAATAATTATTATTATTATTATTATTATTATTATTATTATATTATTATTATTATTATTATTATTATTATTATTATTATTATTCAGAATGAATGTAAACAAGGGCAAGGAACTGAGTATTTTAAAATATTGGTGTTAGATAAATTACCTACTTGAAATAAGTGCAGAGAGAGAGAGAGAGAGAGAGAGAGAGAGAGAGAGAGAGAGAGAGAGAGAGAGAGAGAGAGAGAGAGAGAGAGAGAGAGAGAGAGAGAGAGAGAGATTGCGAATTTACATCGTATGCAGACTCTTTCACAAGAGGAGTATTCGTCTCAAGGAAGTAACAAATTCTACTAACTTTGGAAAAAAATATTTTTAATAAACTTCACTTAATTACATCTATATTATTACGATTATTGCCCTCCATGAAACTTCGAAAAAGTTGGGGGGTTTTATTTATAATTTAAATATTTGTGTGCATGTCTACTTGTTTTTGCACTATAATTTTAAATTACCGATAAATACGTCCAACAAAATATCCCTCCGAGTATGCAAAGACTGGAAAAATAGAATAAACGCCATAGTCCAAGAAAAGAAACAAAACCTGATGCATTTGACGACAATCTCTTAATATCGCACAATCTGCAGATTTAAAAATAATCGCAAAAGCAAAGAGAATAAAAAAAAATAATTTTGAAAATGAGCACAAATAATTTGGATGAACGTTTATTAGTATTTATTTTGATTTATTTTGTTCCGTCTACCTTGAAAATGGTTACAACTGTGTGTCGTTACTTGCCTGAAAATGGTGAACATTTTTGGCGCTGGTCCAGTAAATCATAAAATCGGCATTATTGGTCTCTCCATGGTCCGAGAAGCCTACACCAAACCATTCGCCAGTCAAACTCACGACCGTTATTTTGAATCGAACTAGACCGAGTTCATAGTCCACGTTCCATTTGAAATCTAATCTGTGATCCCTGTCCAGGTAAAGCCCGTATGGGTAATCCGTGGACTGAACAGGGAGTAAAAGTACGTTCCAGACTACACTGAAAAGCAGAACCATTTCTCATCCGAAGTCTCAAAGAGTTGCGATATCGAATCACTTGTAACACTCCAATACAACGTAGATGACGTTTTCTCTGGTCTCTTACCAACTCAAATGGCACTCTTTCAAATGTTTCCTTTAACAAGTTTGTCTTATGTAAATCCAGACAACAGACCACAATAACTATTTTATTACATATTTTCTCTTTCCTCCATTTTCAAAGGAAAAGGAAAAGCAATGAACTAAACTGATGAATCTGGAAATTTTGGACCATTAACTGAAGCTGACGTGTCTGTTTTTAGACTTTTCAATGTTGAATGCGTGATGCCTAGCACGAGTATAGCATGACGCGTTCTTGCAGAATTAATGTCCATTCAAGCGCCGGAAATTTGGTCTTCGAATTGTGAACCCACATTCTTATTAACAATTCTTCCCGCCTTCAGACTACTCTTTGCCTAGTTAATCAACTCCAGACAGCCCCTCGTTCCGATATGTAATCACGTGATTATAAAATATTAAAAAATCCAATATAGTCTTCCTGGTAAACTAAAGGCGGGGCATCTGAAGGGATTTCCTCATTTGTGCTCTCTCTCTCTCTCTCTCTCTCTCTCTCTCTCTCTCTCTCTCTCTCTCTCTCTCTCTCTCTCTCTCTCATGCCTACTCCAACATCATTGGATAGAAAGTAAAGTCTGAAATAATTTCTCCATTGCTATTCAAAATTCATGAATCAAGATATACGTGTTTTAATAGAATTGCGGCTTTCTTCTGCATCATATTTTTAAGGATACTTTGTGTTTTTATTTATACTATTCTCGTGATATAAAAATATTAATCCCTATACTTTTAGAGAATTTTGCTTTCTGTGGATTTGAAGATTTTCGAGCTAGTACAGAATATAATAGGAACATCTTGACATCTATCCATCTATCATCTTGAGATCTATACAACTATCATCTTGAGATCTTTATAACTATCATCTTGAGATCTATACAGCTATCATCTTGAGATCTATACAACTATCATCTTGAGATCTATACAACTATCATCTTGAAATCTATACAGCTATCTTCTTGAGATCTATACAGCTATCATCTTGAGATCTTTACAACTATCATCTTGAGATCTATACAAGTATCATCTTGAGATCTATACAAATATCATCTTGAGATCTGTACAACTATTATCTTGAGATCTATACAAATATCATCTTGAGATCTATACACCTATCATCTTGAAATCTGTACAACTATCTTCTTGAGATCTATACAACTATTATCTTGAGATCTATACAGCTATCATCTTGAGATCTTTATAACTATCATCTTGAGATCTATACAAATATCATCTTGAGATCTATACAAATATCATCTTGAGATCTATACAGCTATCATCTTGAGATCTATACAACTATCATCTTGAGATCTATACAAGTATCATCTTGAGATCTATACAAATATCATCTTGAGATCTATACAGCTATCATCTTGAGATCTTTATAACTATCATCTTGAGATCTTTATAACTATCATCTTGAGATCTATACAAATATCATCTTGAGATCTATACAAATATCATCTTGAGATCTATACAAATATCATCTTGAGATCTATACAAATATCATCTTGAAGCTCGACTACGTTATTTACTATTTCTTTCCTCTTTCTTTCGTGTTCACTTTGCCGTAGTATTTACTCGCTTTTTTTTCTTTGGGAGAATTATGGATTCATTGTAAGTAATTGTAAAATCCCACAGCGTATCTATTTATTTGGTGTTTCTGAGGCAACACTATTTATTAGGCGAAAACTTATCTACAAAGCATTAAGCTTAAAAAATAAAATAGTCAAAAAATAAAATAGTCAACAAAAAAATAGTCAACACTTATCTACGAAGGGCATCTAATCACATAAATATTTATAATGCATTTAGCGTAAGTCTTTTACCCATAACATCTACGGTTGCCCACGTTGGATATAACCTACCACAACTTTTAAATTGTAAACGAACAAGCGGCCATCGAAAAAAGATATTTATATCTCACTATAGATACGCAGGCGAAAAAAAAATTATAGAACAGCTCAATGACTCTCTATAAAGCAGCTGAAACTTAAAATACTCAGCAGAAAAACAAACATGAGTATCAACTTTGAAATGAGAAATATAGGTAAAAACTAGGCAAACAATAAATAAACAAACTACGCACAAACATATGCATACGTGTTGGTTTTCTATATATTGGACATAATAAGCGACTGGTTTACTACTGCTGCAAAAATGTAATTTCTTTGTTAGTAATTTCCGCCAGTGATTTTGAAACGTAGGATTCCAGAATGTTAGATTTTGTTTGCTAAATACGTAAGTTGATTATTCCATGGCGAAGAGCTTGTTTATATATATATATATATATATATATATATATATATATATATATATATATATATATATATATATATATATATATATATATATATATATATATATATATATATAAGCAGTTATGGAGCGCTTGTGACAAAATCAAAATTCTGATTTTAAAAAAACTCTCTCTGTTTCCCTCCGCTATCCCGTTATTAGGTCCCAAAGCTCTCTGATAACACCACTGGCAGGTGGCTTGGACGTAAAGAGCTGAATGAAGCGTTAATACTGGCGCCTTTGCTTCCAAATTATTTTTTGTCTGTTGTAAAGCGCTCTTCATGACAAATACAGTTCGTGCGTGAAGGATATGGAAATCGAAGGCGATTGTGTTGACTTCGGGAATGTTGATATGTCGCAGTCACAATGGTAGTTGAGGAAAATGTTTGTTCGATCTGTGATACGTTAATTGAAGCTGGCAAAAGCACTTATTGGCACAAGTCCATGCTTAGGACAAAATGTTGGAATTTCATGAAATTAATCATCTGAAGTGTCTTTGTTACTAAGGAGATAAATCATACATTATTCAAGCATATCTGCATGGCAAACTTTGAGAGGGAATCGATTGCGTAGAACAGATGGGAAACAAGCAAAGAACGCAAACAGGCAAATAAATAAATTTATAAATGAGACAGAGATATTTAGTGTTGGTGTTGCGGCCGTGTCTCCTTCTGGCCTATTCTTTGAAAACCACATTGAATCAGTGCTCAGTGGATTAGAAGTTGGACTTGTGACCAGAAGTGTGCGGGTTCGATTGTCGCCAGATAAGCCAAATCTGCTAGCGTAGTGTGTATTTAAATAAGCCGTGTTTCTATGCTTTCGTCGGCACGATATAAATTTCAAAGTTTTGCTGTGGTATGAAGCATAGACTAACCAAATCATGCTGTTTCTTCTGATATTATTTCAATAATAATTAATATTTTTATGCACAAAAGGTAACTCGTATCAACTTATAAAATCCAGATAATGTCATAATACCTGCAACTTGTACACAACTAGAAATGTATTCAGTACTCCATAGGGTGATAAATGCATCCAATAGTGTATAGGGTGAGAAATGTGTCCAACAGTGTATATGGTGAGAAATGTGTCCAACAGTGTATAGGGTGAGAAATGTGTCCAACAGTCCATAGGGTGATAAATGTGTCTAACAGTCCATAGGGTGATAAATGTGTCCAACAGTCCACAGGGTGAGAAATGTGTCCAATACTCCATAGGGTGAGAAATAAGTCAAACAGTGTAAGGGGTAAGAAATGTGTCCAACAGTCCATAGGGTGATAAATGTGTCAAACAGTATATAGGGTGAGAAATGTGACCAACAGTCTATAGGGTGAGAAATGTGCCCAACAGTCTATAGGGTGAGAAATGTGTCCAACAATCTATAAATGTATCCAATAGTCCATAGGGTGATAAATGTGCCCAACAGTCAATATGGCGATAAATATATCAAAGGTCCATAGGGTGATAAATGTGTTCTGTAGTCCAAACGGTGATAAATGTGTTCTGTAGTCCAAACGGTGATAAATGTGTTCTGTAGTCCAGACGGTGATAAATGTGTAACAGTCCATAGGGTGATAAATGTGTTCTGTAGTCCAAACTGTGATAAATGTGTTCTGTAGTCCAAACGGTGATAAATGTGTTCTGTAGTCCAAACGGTGATAAATGTGTAACAGTCCATAGGGTGATAAATGTGTTCTGTAGTCCAAACTGTGATAAATGTGTTCTGTAGTCCAAACGGTGATAAATGTGTTCTGTAGTCCAAACGGTGATAAATGTGTTCTGTAGTCCAAACGGTGATAAATGTGTAACAGTCCATAGGGTGATAAATGTGTTCTGTAGTCCAAACGGTGATAAATGTGTAATAGTCCCTAGGGTGTTAAATGTGTTCTGTAGTCCAAACGGTGATAAATGTGTAATAGTCCCTAGGGTGTTAAATGTGTTATGTAGTCCAAACGGTGATAAATGTGTAATAGTCTATAGGGTGGTAAATGTGTACAATAGTCTATAGGGTGATCAATGTGGAATAATAGTTCATGATGCACCAGTCAGGTTAAATTTTCACGGAAGTAAAATAAAAGTTCAAATTGGTCTTTTTTTCCTAATTTGGAACCTTGCAACAAACTGTATTTTCTAATCAACTAAATTATTTATGTCGTTTCAAACGAAGAAAAATTTTCTTGACGAATAAAGTTTTTGTAGGATCGACGTTCATGGTTAACAGTACCAAGCATGCATCTTGGAATAATACTTGCAGCGGACTAGAAGTATAGAAATATTCAATAGGACACAAAAGGAAACAGTTTACAGCCTCTCGTGAAAATAATTGCTTCTGTCAGACAGAAATGCCAAATTAAAATAACTGCTACTGTCAGATAGAAAAGCCAAATTTAAATAACTGTTTCTATCAGAAAAGCCAAATTAAAATAACTCTTTCTATTGGACAGAAATGCCAAATTTATATAAATGTCTCTGTCAGACAGAAATGTCAAATTCAAATAATTGTCTCTGTCAGACAGAAATGCCATATTAAAATAACTGCCTCTGTCAGACAGAAATCCAATTTAAAATAACTGCGTCTGTCAGAGAGAAATGTCAAATAGAAACAACAAGAACAAACAGAACAAATCGAATTAGTTTAGACCATGCCAGCCAAGTTTTCAGTTTTGAAGTACAAAGTAAGACTTTTTAATGTGCAACGTACGCATAGTATAGAAATTGCAGACAGAAATCTGAGTGAGTTATGTTCTTTTGTTATAGATATCATATAGATTCTGATGATCAAACTATTCAACGCACACAAATGACATAAAAATACCCAATGCACACACATGTAATAGAACTACTCAGTGCACACATATGACATAAAACTACTCAGTTCACATATATGACATAAAACTACTCAGTGAACGCATTTGACAAAAGTACTCAATGTGCTCACATGATATAAAATTACTCAGTGCATACACATAACATAAATTACCCAGTGCACACACATGACATAACACTACCCAGTGCACACACATGACATAAAACTACCGAGTACACACATATAACATAAAACTACCGAGTACACAAATATAACATAAAACTACTTTGTGCACACAGATGACATAAAACTACTCAAAGCACACACATGCCATAAAACTACCCAGTGCACACACATGACATAAAACTACTCGAAGCACACACATGCCATAAAACTACCCAGTGCACACACATGACATAAAACTACTCGAAGCACACACATGCCATAAAACTACCCGGTGCACACACATGACATAAAACTACTCGAAGCACACACATGCCATAAAACTACCCGGTGCACACACATGATATAAAACTACTCGAAGCACACACATGCCATAAAACTACTCAGTGCACACATGCCATAAAACTACTCGAAGCACACGCATGACATAAAACTACTCAGTGCACACATGCCATAAAACTACTCAAAGCACACACATGCCATAAAACTACTCAGTGCACACATGCCATAAAACTACTCGAAGCACACACATGCCATAAACTACTCAGTGCACACATGCCATAAACTACTCAAAGCACACACATGCCATAAAACTATTCAGTGCACATATGCCATAAAACTACTCGAAGCACACATATGCCATAAAACTACTCAGTGCACACATGACATAAAACTAACCAGTGCACACACATGACACAAAACTTCCGAGTGCACACATATGACATAAAACTATTTTGTGCACACGTGACAAAACTACTCAGTGCACACACATAACATAGCACGTCATAAGAACGCTTGCATATAAACATTATAATACTTCTAATGAAGTTATGCTACTTCAGTTTAGCAGAAAACTAACGGATATTTAAATCTTTCTAACATCTCTGCATAAGATACACTAGAGACCTAGAAGCGGTTTTGAAATTATAAAAAAAAAACTTAACAAAACTTGGAAATAAATCGTAATAATAAATTGTAACATTGTTCGACTCAATATATCGCACTTCACATTGCATACAGAATGTCTAATATTTTTTGTTCATGCTGTTTCCATTTTATCTTTTCATCTAGTTCATTTTCCAAAAACGTAACCAGATAAAAACTATACAAAAGCGCGTACGTCATTAAATTATATTTTTGATATTAGTTATAATTACAAACTATTTTGATGCAAATTAAATATTTAGTAAAAAATGAAAAAAAATTGCATACTGCTTAATTTACAGTATAGTTCAAAGCTCTTGTAAGTTTTACAATGTCTATTTATCATGACCCGACGAACATTACAGTAAAACATTTGAAAAAAATAAAAACCAAGAACATACTGACAATAAAATATTCATCCTCTTTGGAATCTAAAAAGTACTGAAAGCAAATTCATCACGCAAAAAGTAATTTCATTTTAAATGACCAACAACGAACGGCATTTAAAACTTCTTTACTACCATCCTCTATTCCAGTTGATTACACAAACAGCTAAATTAATAATTTTTTCATCGAATAAAAATGAAATAGAAAGGTGTACAAGAACTATTACGAATACAATGCTATTCAATTTTGCACAAGATCAGGCCAGAAGAATTGTTGAACGTTTTACCAGATCATGTCAACGGACACCAACCACAGTGAGAGATGAAATTTTTGGCAGACTCAGTTTTTTGGGCAGTAAGCATGGCAACAGCTGCTATTTAATAGATCCAAGTGTACCAGAGGTTTTTTTAAGTCACTATAAGTTTTCCATGTTTTCCAGATGCGAAAAATGTTGAAAATAAGTCACATTCCATTACCAAGCGAGCAAGCTTTAAATGAAAATAGTAAATTTTAAACACTTGATATAGTCTTCAACATTCCTTCCCGTGATTCCATGGGTACATATGACTTGCTGGGTTGACACTTCTTTTGATATGACACACGATGAGCAATTTCAACATTCCTTCCCGTGATTCCATGGGTAATATGACTTGCTGGGTTGACAATTCTTTTGATATGACACACGATGAGCAATTTCAACATTCCTTTCCTTGATTCCATGGGTAAATATGACTTGCTGGGTTGACACTTCTTTTGATATGACACACGATGAGCAATTTCAACATTCCTTCCCGTGATTCCATGGGTAAATATAACTTGCTGGGTTGACACTTCTTTTGATATGACACACGATGAGCAATTTCAACATTCCTTCCCGTGATTCCATGGGTAAATATGACTTGCTGGGTTGACACTTCTTTTGATATGACACACGATGAGCAATTTCAACATTTCTTCCCGTGATTCCATGGGTAATATGACTTGCTGGGTTGACACTTCTTTTGATATGACACACGATGAGCAATTTCAACATTCCTTTCCTTGATTCCATGGGTAAATATGACTTGCTGGGTTGACACTCCATTTGATATGACACACGATGAGCAATTTCAACATTCCTTCCCGTGATTCCATGGGTAATATGACTTGCTGGGTTGACACTTCTTTTGATATGACACACGATGAGCAATTTCAACATTCCTTCCCGTGATTCCATGGGTAAATATAACTTGCTGGGTTGACACTTCTTTTGATATGACACACGATGAGCAATTTCAACATTCCTTCCCGTGATTCCATGGGTAAATATGACTTGCTGGGTTGACACTTCTTTTGATATGACACACGATGAGCAATTTCAACATTCCTTCCCGTGATTCCATGAGTAAATATGACTTGCTGGGTTGACACTTCTTTTGATATGACACACGATGAGTAATTTCAACATTCCTTCCCGTGATTCCATGAGTAAATATGACTTGCTGGGTTGACACTTCTTTTGATATGACACACGATGAGCAATTTCAACATTCCTTCCCGTGATTCCATGTGTAAATATGACTTGCTGGGTTGACACTTCTTTTGATATGACACACGATGAGTAATTTCAACATTCCTTCCCGTGATTCCATGGGTAAATATGACTTGCTGGGTTGACACTTCTTTTGATATGACACACGATGAGCAATTTCAACATTCCTTCCCGTGATTCCATGGGTAAATATGACTTGCTGGGTTGACACTTCTTTTGATATGACACACGATGAGCAATTTCAACATTCCTTCCCGTGATTCCATGGGTAAATATAACTTGCTGGGTTGACACTTCTTTTGATATGACACACGATGAGCAATTTCAACATTCCTTCCCGTGATTCCATGGGTAAATATGACTTGCTGGGTTGACACTTCTTTTGATATGACACACGATGAGCAATTTCAACATTCCTTCCCGTGATTCTATGGGTAAATATGACTTGCTGGGTTGACACTTCTTTTGATATGACACACGATGAGCAATTTCAACATTCCTTCCCCTGATTCCATGGGTAAATATAACTTGCTGGGTTGACACTTCTTTTGATATGACACACGATGAGCAATTTCAACATTCCTTCCCGTGATTCTATGGGTAAATATGACTTGCTGGGTTGACACTTCTTTTGATATGACACACAATGAGTAATTTCAACATTCCTTCCCGTGATTCCATGAGTAAATATGACTTGCTGGGTTGACACTTCTTTTGATATGACACACGATGAGTAATTTCAACATTCCTTCCCGTGATTCCATGAGTAAATATGACTTGCTGGGTTGACACTTATTTTGATATGACACACGATGAGCAATTTCAACATTCCTTCCCGTGATTCCATGAGTAAATATGACTTGCTGGGTTGACACTTATTTTGATATGACACACGATGAGCAATTTCAACATTCCTTCCCGTGATTCCATGAGTAAATATGACTTGCTGGGTTGACACTTCTTTTGATATGACACACGATGAGTAATTTCAACATTCCTTCCCGTGATTCCATGAGTAAATATGACTTGCTGGGTTGACACTTCTTTTGATATGACACACGATGAGTAATTTCAACATTCCTTCCCGTGATTCCATGGGTAAATATGACTTGCTGGGTTGACACTTCTTTTGATATGACACACGATGAGTAATTTCAACATTCCTTCCCGTGATTCCATGGGTAAATATGACTTGCTGGGTTGACACTTCCTTTGATATGACACACGATGAGCAATTTCAACATTCCTTCCCGTGATTTCATGGGTAATATGACTTGCTGGGTTGACACTTCTTTTGATATGACACACGATGAGCAATTTCAACATTCCTTCCCGTGATTTCATGGGTAATATGACTTGCTGGGTTGACACTTCTTTTGATATGACACACGATGAGCAATTTCAACATTCCTTCCCGTGATTCCATGGGTAAATATGACTTGCTGGGTTGACACTTCCTTTGATATGACACACGATGAGCAATTTCAACATTCCTTCCCGTGATTCCATGGGTAAATATGACTTGCTGGGTTGACACTTCTTTTGATATGACACACGATGAGCAATCTCAACATTCCTTCCCGTGATTCCATGGGTAAATATGACTTGCTGGGTTGACACTTCTTTTGATATGACACACGATGAGCAATTTCAACATTCCTTCCCGTGATTCCATGGGTAAATATGACTTGCTGGGTTGACACTTCTTTTGATATGACACACGATGAGCAATTTCAACATTCCTTCCCGTGATTCCATGGGTAAATATGACTTGCTGGGTTGACACTTCCTTTGATATGACACACGATAAGCAATTTCAACATTCCTTCCCGTGATTCCATGGGTAAATATGACTTGCTGGGTTGACACTTCCTTTGATATGACACACGATGAGCAATTTCAACATTCCTTCCCGTGATTCCATGGGTAAATATGACTTGCTGGGTTGACACTTCCTTTGATATGACACACGATGAGCAATTTCAACATTCCTTCCCGTGATTCCATGGGTAAATATGACTTGCTGGGTTGACACTTCTTTTGATATGACACACGATGAGCAATTTCAACATTTCTTCCCGTGATTCCATGGGTAAATATAACTTGCTGGGTTGACACTTCTTTTGATATGACACACGATGAGTAATTTCAACATTCCTTCCCGTGATTCCATGGGTAAATATGACTTGCTGGGTTGACACTTCCTTTGATATGACACACGATGAGCAATCATACAGTGGAAATCTGAGATATCAACATTGATATTGCAAGAAAGATGACATAACAATGGACAAGAAAACACACAGGACACACGTTTCTACCGAAAACTAATTGTCTGACAGAAAAGGGAGTATAAAAGATTAAATCAGAAAATCATGTTATCTAAGGTGTACTTTGGGGCTTTGGGATCATATGTATCAAAGAGGACTATTTTATGCTTCTCGTTTCGTTGGTGAAGATAGTATATGGTGTGTTTTATGCTTTTCATTTCGTTGGTGTGGATTGCATCATAGCGTTCGTCATTCGAGCTATTCACCACAGTATAGTCAGACATGGCAAGCATTTGGGAAAGGATGCTAAGACTGCAGGAGGTGGTGAACACACTAGCAATGGTGGAAGAAATGTTAGTGCGAATGCAGTTTGGGACATATAGTCCACACAGACTGGAAATAAACTATTTAAAGAAAATGAAGGATATCATAAATTAAATGATAAGAATAGAAGAGGATAAAAAGGAAGATATAGAAGACAAACAGAGAATGGGGTATTGGAATGAAAAGATAGAAAAAGAAGAGGATGAGGAAAAGGAAAGATGAAGACCAAAATTGTAGGAGAAAAAAATAAGCTGGTGGAAGAAGAAAAGAAATTTTAAAAAAAATTGGAAGAACCCAAATGGCTCTTTTCAGGTCTACTTTCCATGCCTCGAAAAAAAATATAATTTTCAAAAACAATTGCCATATATCTATCTGTCATATGTCTCTGTGTTTATATTATGTATGTATGTATGTATGTATGTATGTATGTATGTATGTATGTATGTATGTATGTATGTATGTATGTATGTATGTATGTATGTATGTATGTATGTATGTATGTATGTATGTATGTATGTATGTATGCATGCATGCATGGTAGGTAGGTAGGTAGGTAGGTAAGTATGTATGTATGTATGTATGTATGTATGTATGTATGTATGTATGTATGTATGTATGTATGTATGTATGTATGTATGTATGTATGTCCCTCCCTAGAGTTGTAGTGATCGCTGCGCGTATTTAGGTCAACTAGGTCAGCTCCTTGCTACAGTGTTGCCCAAGGTCCTGCACTGTGCCATTCCTCTTGTCGCTATACAGGCCCAGGGTGTGCTAGTCACTAATACAAAATTTCCATTGACGCTATACAGGCCCAGTGTGTTTTTAATGCTACACATCGTGATGCTATATAGGCCCAAATGTTTTTGATGCAATATATCGTGATGATATATAGGCCCAGTGTGTTTTTAAAACTCCCATTGACGCTATATCGCCCCACTATACTACTTACCATCTTCATATTGCATCTTGCATTGTTTTGCCTAAAAAGCAAGTTCTGAATAAACCCATTTATAAATTTATTCATGGGAGTGGAGGTGGATAGACTTAAGATGCTATCTGTACAGACAGGTTGTGGAAGACTTCTGGAGTGCAGTGTTGGGGAGTGGAGGTGGATAGGCTTAAGATGCTATCTGTACAGAGAGGTTGTGGAAGACTTCTGGAGTGCAGTGCTGGGGAGTGGATGTGGATAGACTTACGATGCTATCTGTACATATCAAGAGCTATTTCAGCTTGATCTTTTCTGTTTATTTCCTCAGTTGCTCTCCATTTTATTCAGCTAAATATTCACTATTATTTGAATTACAACTTTGAAGAGTTTATGTTAAAACAACAGAATTTTTGTCATAGCAATACTTTTATTCAAATAGCTTATGCTGTGTGTGATATTGAATGTTCATTAGGATTTGTGAGTTCATCTTTCCTATATCCTTAAAAGTTAATACAAAAGCTAAATTAGAAGAGACAACAAATTTAACCATTGTTAATATGTCTCCCACCTCCCCATCCAGCCATCCGTCTATCACATCATGAATGTCTCCCACCTCCCCATCCAGCCATCTGTTTATCGCATCATGAATGTCTCCCACCTCCCCATCCGTCTATCACATCATGAATGTCTCTCACCTCCCCATCCAGCCATCTGTCTATTACACTATTTTCAAAGTTTACATTTGGGGCTCTTAAAACTTTTTTAATGACCACTTTGACAAGTTAAACTCCCATTCTAAATATTAAGTAGGTCAGTGTCATAAATAGTTTATGTTTCAGCAACTTGGATTATGATTTTTATTGTGTTTATTGTCTCTGTCATGGATGGGATATGTCTATAAACAAATTTAGTGTCTGTAAAAACCATACTTTTAGTTGACCAGAGAAAGGATAGATATATATGTCTACTAAATTTTCAGCCATTAGTGTCATAATACCATCTTATCAAAATATCATATGTTATAATATGGCATAAAATACAGCCATTACTTTCATGTCATGTTTTAAACATGATATACCATAACACACAGACATTAGTGTCACATCATGATATAAATATCATATATCATACTATAGCATAACACAGCTATAACATTCGGGTCATGTTATACACTAGATAGAGCATAACACAACTATTAGTGTCATGTTATAAACATCATATGCCATGCTAAAGCATAACATACAGCTATTACTTTTATGTTTTGTTATAAACATGATATGCCATAGCAGATATTTATGTCATGTCATTTTATAAACACCATATGACAAACTATGGCAAAACATACATCTATTAGTGTCATGTCATTTTATAAACACCATGTTCCATACTAGTTAGTTAACTAACTAACTAACTAGTTCCATACTACAGCTATTACTTTAATGTCATGTTATAAACATCATATGACATAGTATACCATTTACACAGAACAATGTTTAGACAGTAGTAATGATAAATAATATCTAAAACCCATCTTCATTTAACAACAGTTAACAATCCAAGACATATGTTATAATTCAACTCATTTTCTTATTTTTGCTGTTTCATGAAAACTTGTCTTAAATGTATTGTGGAATCCAAAACTTTAATAAGAAGCAAAAAAAACAAAACATATTAGATGTTGTGATTTTATTATTGGCAACTGCAAAAATAAAACTGAACTGCACTGTGATTATTATGGAAAATGTAGAAACATAAATTTTTTAATTTAAGTAAAATGGCTTAAACAAACCTTTTAAACATTGTACTCCTCATTCGAATTATAAATATGTAATCCTCATTTGAGTCATAAATATTGTCAATGATTTCAACAATTATAAATTAGATAATTAAAATTAAACAAATTTGTAATTATACCATAGCTTAAGGTGAGAGAATAGATCGTACCACTAGGATATCACATTTAATCATTACTATAATAAACAATTTTAACTCTTTAAAAAAACTAATGGATGAAAAATATATAACAAATATATGGACATTATTTTGAGGAAAGGATTTCATTTATACATGTATTGAACCTTGCTGGTGAAGATTTACAAGAATTATGAAAACTTATGAAACTTCCAATTTATATGCAATCTGAAATCCAACAATATATATAATAATTTTATAAATACACCATCATTCATTGATAATAAATGCCTGATTTGTTGAAATCTATAACTGCGGAAGACTGTCTCCATGAAACTGGTGAAAATGGCACATTGCAGTGTATGAATACCAATCCAACATTTCTAGGAAAATCCTAAAAATTATGGAAACTGCAATCTGAAGAAATAAATGACATTGCAATTGCTTCAAGTGGAAGCAGAATTAGTCTATGAATAATTACAACACCGGACAAGTCAATGCATCTCACTAAACACATTAGCATATAGTACATTATACACTTGCCCTGTCCTTAATAGTCCCCAAAACTACATGCATACCTTGTGTATTGCAGTCTTCAAATCATAAAATTTCTTTGTCCCCAAAACTACATGCATACCTTGTGTATTGCAGTCTTCAAATCACAAAATTTCTCTGTCCCCCAAAACTACATGCATACCTTGTGTATTGCAGTCTTCAAATCACAAAATTTCTCTGTCCCCAAAACTACATGCACACCTTGTGTACTGCAGTCAAATCATAAAATTTCCCTATCCTTAATAGTTTCCAAGACTATATGCATACCCTGTGTATAACAATCTTCAAAATCATAAAACTGCCCTGTCCATAGTAGTTCCTGAACTATATACATACCCTGTGTATATTAGTTCTCAAAATCAAAAACTTTGCCCTGTGTTTTATAGTCACCAAAATCATACATTTGCCCTTTGTATCATAGTTCTCAAAATTGTACACATGCCATGTGCTTAATAGACCCAAAGTCATACACTTGCCCAGTGCTTAATAAAAAGTCATACACTTGCCCTATGCTTATTAGTCCCAAAGTCATACACTTGCCATATGCTTAATAGTCCCAAAGTCATACACTTGCCCTATGCCTAATAGTCCCAAAGTCATACATTTGCCCTATGCTTAATAGTCCTAAAGTCATACATTTGCCCTATGCTTAATAGTCCCAAAGTCATACATTTGCTCTATACTTATTAGTCCCAAAGTCATACACTTGCCCTATGCTTATTAGTCCCAAAGTCATACATTTGCCCTATGCTTATTAGTCCCAAAATGAATAGGCTTCATCATTACCCCAAGTGCAAGACATCCACAAAGCTTGGTGATGATATAGACCTAATGTTGTTGCACAGGATGGAAATAATTCTTCTTTTAATCACAGCAATCTTGAACTTTGACCTTTCAAATGTGAAACTGAAACTGATAGTGTCCATTAATACTTCAAGAGCAAGCCTACCACAATGTTTGATCACTGTTGAGGGTGAGGAACTCAAATTATTGTGTGGAAATGAAATAGATGGACAGAAGGATGGATGGCATGATACAGCCTGTTGTTTGATGGATGTATAAAAACTAAAAGATATTCTATGTTTGCATATGGAATGCTCTACTCCTATAACATGCAGACATTTTGTTTGCTATGTATACATGGCATTCATGAAAACAGAAATGTGATTCAAAATCTGCAAAATAATCTAGTTGCAAGCATACTCCGAGAGCTATCAAATTATTATTTTAGTCAAATACAACATGCTTGCTACGTGTGAGGTTACAAAACAAATATGCCTTTCTTTTTGAAATTCTACACTATCAATCATAACATGAATAACCGACAGTTAGGTCTATGCTAAAATGCTTTTCTATTTTGTTTCATTGGCTGACTTTACATGCTAAGAGGTAAGCTAAGGAATCATCAATTGTTATCTCATTTCAGCCAAATTTTTCATCTCACACTATATAGAATACTTACCATGATTCTTTTTATAAAATTCGAACATTATCACACAACTAATTTATTCCTGCACAATTACACAATTTTAACAAAACTGAAGCCCCATTAACTGGATAAACTGCAGTTTATTGGACTCTGTTATATTTTTCAACAAAACATGTTTATTCAACTGGCTCAAATCATATTACTGGAATTAATAACTGGTATAAAATCGCAATGAATGAATCATTGTTGTTACAAACAATTTGTCATAAACATATTTTTTCTTGCAATTTCCATTTAGTAAGAATTCTTTTTCAGCTAATTTTGGACTTCTAAATGTTGATAAAAATCTTACAACAAAACAATCTAATGAAATACTGTACAGTCTTGTCTCATGTAATAATTCTGTACAAATCTTGCTTACATTACAATGTAAAGAAATACTGTACAGTCTGGTCTCATTATGTATTAATTCTGTACAAATCGTCCTCAAATTACAGGGTAAAGAAATACTGTACAGTCAAGCCTTAATACTTCTGAATTCTTTTAATCTGCATGTCTCAGTGGCCAAATAATAACTAACCTCCATAAGATAGCAAAAATGCTCTGCCCGCACATTTTTATAAAAAAAAAAAATTTAAGTCAGGATTTTTCTCCAAAAATAATCATGGTGACTAACAGCGTTCTGTTATATAATTCCCATTTATAACACACTGGAAATCCTCACAGCCATGACTAACTCACATATGGTGAAACAAATTTGGCATGGTAAGAATGGTCAGCTGACCACTGGAATTTCTGTTTGATGGTCACCATGCCAGGCAGACATTTCTGGAAGTTTTATTCCTCGGAGCTAATCATTAGTTCAGGTTCCTCTTTGAGTTATATGAAAGTGATGGTGGAAAAACGTATCTCATTAACAAAGTTTGACTATATCATGAAATGCACATGAATGTGAGGATGTAATCCTTATTCATTGGTTACGCATCCTTCTCTCCAAATTGATACACAGGATTATCCTCTCCAGTGCTAATGGTATTGGACATGGTTTGCATGGGAATACCTCCACTGGTCATCAACACTGTCATTTGCCTAATAAATAAATGAATAACAAAATATAAATAAAACATGAATAAACATACATTTGAATTAGCTATACATTATTTTGCAAAGTAAAGCCATGATATTTGGCATATGATCAACAGTAACAAAGAAATTAACTTAAAACACAGAAAATTAATAGCCAGGTAGACAAGAACTAGTGGCTGATTGCTGTACAGAATGGCCTAAAATTTGCTTTCCCATTGGACCTTAAATAAATGAGCTTCTGTTGTAAAAATAAATGCAGTATAGAATATGCAGCCAGGGGGCAAAATTTTTCAAAATGATGACAAAGACTGTAGGTGTATAATAATTATTACTCTTCTATATTTAGGAAAACTTAAAGTACATTTGTTATGTTCACATATATCAATCTTTTAAGACATTTTTCAATATTGGATAAGAATATGAATAAATTAAATTTAAAGACCACACAATTATAATGTACATTAGGCCCAAACGTAGACTCTTTCTGAAACTGTGAATGCTGTTACTGTCCATAAGTTTATTGTCAACATCATTTTTGGGATAAACCAGTCAGAAATCAAAATCCCATTTGAATCAATTGTTGGGAAAAACTAACCAGAAATCAATGTCATCCTATTTGGATGGGATAAAGTAATCAGAAAACAATATCATCTCATTTGGATAGGACAAACTAATCAGAAAACAGTATGATCTCATTTGGATAGGATTAAGTAATCAGAAATCAATATCATCTCATTTGGATAGGATAAACTAATCAGAAATCAATATCATCTCATTTGGATATGATAAACTAATTAAAAATCAATGTCATCTAATTTGGATAGGATAAACTAATCAGATATTAATGTCATTTCACTTAAATCAGCATCATCCTGAGAAAATGTAATCAAAATCCAGATTATCTCATCTGAATCAACATAATCCTTGAGATAAAACAATTATAAATGGATATCCCATTTTACTGTTGATTAGTTTACTATTTCTCTAGTTCCTTCATCTGATATCTCTGACTCTATTATAAATATATCCAGCAGTAGACACTAATCCCGCCTCACAGCCTGATGGAGCTAAATTTTAGAACTGTTGCTAAAGTCTGAAATAGGGGGGGGATAACAAGTATGTGGACAGACACTACAACTGATTGCTTTCATCAAACTGGAATTTCACCTTTAATGCTCAGAATTTTTCAGCATTTCTACACAAATAATCTCTTTTTTTAAAATTCATTGCAATCACTAAGAGCCATCACACATTTCAAATTTAGCTAAAATGTTGTGGAATAAATCCATTATTGTAACCTGGTGCACTTGAGACTTTTTTCTGTACAAAATATAAGACAAATGCTGCTACAAATGCTGCTTCCAAAATACCTGTCTGGATCAAATATATATTATGTATACACAGTGTTATAGATCTATAATGCCTGTCTGGATCAAATACCTATCATGTATACACAGTGTTATAGATCTAAAATGCCTGACTGAATCAAATACCTATTATGTATATACAGTGTTATAGATCTAATTTGCCTGTCTGGATCAAATACCTATCATGTATACACAGTGTTATAGATCTAAAATGCCTGTCTGGATCAAATACCTATGATGTATACACAGTGTTATAGATCTAAAATGCCTGTCTGGATCAAATACCTATGATGTATACACAGTGTTATAGATCTAAAATGCCTGTCTGGATCAAATACCTATGATGTAAACACAGTGTTATAGATCTAAAATGCCTGTCTGGATCAAATACCTATCATGTATACAGTGTTATAGATCTAAAATGCCTGTCTGGATCAAATACCTATGATGTATACACATGTTATAGATCTAACAAATCTAGAATAATGTCTGATTGTAATTTTTAATGAAGTGCCATTAATGATAAACTCACAACAGATGATGTCAATGTCCTGAACAATTTAATGTGTAATATTTAAACAGAACTCAGAAATAACGTGTGATGCTATCTGGAGTTTTAGTATTTTGTAATATGGCCCCAGGAGTTTAGAGCTTAGTTGAGTCTCTGAAGTAACCATGCTGTATGTAACTTTGATATGGTATATATAGCAACTGATATCCAAATAGCTTTCACATCAGTCACTATATGCTGTTGAGATTTAATAACTTACTGAGATCTTTAATTCTAATGCTATTAATATGCCATATATTTTCAATTATGTTTAGATCAGGTGACTGTTTTGGCCATTTAAGATTGTTGATATTGTTCACCTAGTTCCAGGTACAAGATCATGTTAGAATTATGACAATTGTCAATTTTAAGTACCGACTCTATGATACATAATACAGCACTTAAACATAAAACCTATTCTGGCATTATTTCCATGCAGTCCCAGGCAGATAGGATTCTTTGCTGGTTCTCTCACATAAAGATGGTTTTCCTCAGTGATGATAACCTGGATGTAATTAGAAAAATAATACTTCATGCCAACTGTGTGATGGCTCCTTTGCTTGCACCACCTCATGCAATTGTTATTGGCAGATACTGTCAGTGTCTTTTGTCTTGTCAGCAGATACTGTCAGTGTCTTTTGTCTTGTTAGCAGATACTGTCAGTGTCTTTTGTCTTGTTAGCAGATACTGTCAGTGTCTTTTGTCCTATTAGCAGATACTGTCAGTGTCTTTTGTTTTGTTAGATAATGAGCATCTTTTGTCTAGTTTGCAGATACCATCAGTGTCTTCTGTCTTATTACAGACTCTGTCAGTGCTGCCTGTTTTGTTAGCAGATCCTGAGAGTGTCATTTGTCTTGTTTGCAGATAATTTCAGTGTCCTCTGTCTTGTTAGCAGATCTGAGTGTCTTTTGTCTTGTTTGCAGATAATTTCAGTGTCTTCTGTCTTGTTAACAGATACTGTCAGTGTCTTTTGTCTTGTTTGCAGATACCATCAGTGTCTTCTGTCTTATTACAGACTCTGTCAGTGTTGCCTGTCTTGTTAGCAGATCCTGAGAGTGTCATTTGTCTTGTTTGCAGATAATTTCAGTGTCCTCTGTCTTGTTAGCAGATCTGAGTGTCTTTTGTCTTGTTTGCAGATAATTTCAGTGTCTTCTGTCTTGTTAACAGATACTGTCAGTGTCTTTTGTCTTGTTTGCAGATACCATCAGTGTCTTCTGTCTTATTACAGACTCTGTCAGTGTTGCCTGTCTTGTTAGCAGATCCTGAGAGTGTCATTTGTCTTGTCTGCAGATAATTTCAGTGTCCTCTGTCTTGTTAGCAGATCTGAGTGTCTTTTGTCTTGTTTGCAGATAATTTCAGTGTCTTCTGTCTTGTTAACAGATACTGTCAGTGTCTTTTGTCTTGTTTGCAGATACCATCAGTGTCTTCTGTCTTATTACAGACTCTGTCAGTGTTGCCTGTCTTGTTAGCAGATCCTGAGAGTGTCATTTGTCTTGTTTGCAGATAATTTCAGTGTCCTCTGTCTTGTTAGCAGATCTGAGAGTGTCTTTTGTCTTGTTTGCAGATAATTTCAGTGTCTTCTGTCTTGTTAACAGATACTGTCAGTGTCTTTTGTCTTGTTTGCAGATACCATCAGTGTCTTCTGTCTTATTACAGACTGTCAGTGTTGCCTGTCTTGTTAGCAGATCCTGTGAGTGTCATTTGTCTTATTTGCAGATAATTTCAGTGTCCTCTCTCTTGTTAGCAGATCTGAGAGTGTCTTTTGTCTTGTTTGCAGATAATTTCAGTGTCTTCTGTCTTGTTAACAGATACTGTCAGTGTCTTTTGTCTTGTTTGCAGATACCATCAGTGTCTTCTGTCTTATTACAGGCTCTGTCAGTGTTGCCTGTCTTGTTAGCAGATCCTGAAAGTGTCATTTGTCTTGTTTGCAGATAATTTCAGTGTCCTCTGTCTTGTTAGCAGATCTGAGAGTGTCTTTTGTCTTGTTTGCAGATAATTTCAGTGTCTTCTGTCTTGTTAACAGATACTGTCAGTGTCTTTTGTCTTGTTTGCAGATACCATCAGTGTCTTCTGTCTTATTACAGACTCTGTCAGTGTTGCCTGTCTTGTTAGCAGATCCTGAGAGTGTCATTTGTCTTGTCTGCAGATAATTTCAGTGTCCTCTGTCTTGTTAGCAGATCTGAGTGTCTTTTGTCTTGTTTGCAGATAATTTCAGTGTCTTCTGTCTTGTTAACAGATATTGTCAGTGTCTTTTGTCTTGTTTGCAGATACCATCAGTGTCTTCTGTCTTATTACAGACTCTGTCAGTGTTGCCAGTCTTGTTAGCAGATCCTGAGAGTGTCATTTGTCTTGTTTGCAGATAATTTCAGTGTCCTCTGTCTTGTTAGCAGATCTAGAGTGTCTTTTGTCTTGTTTGCAGATAATTTCAGTGTCCTCTATCTTGTTAACAGATATTGTCAGTGTCTTTTGTCTTGTTTGCAGATACCATCAGTGTCTTCTGTCTTATTACAGACTCTGTCAGTGTTGCCAGTCTTGTTAGCAGGTCCTGACAGTGTTTTTTGTCTTGTTTGCAGATAATTTCAGTGTCTTCTATCTTGTTAACAGATACTGTCAGTGTCTTCTTTCTTGTCAGCAAATAGTGAGAGTGTTTTTTGTCTTGGTCTTTCTTTAATCATAATCATGCAGTCAGAGTTGAGAAGTCCTCTTGGAAGCTTTTGCAGGTGCATACTGGTTATAATTATCCATAACTTCTCTCCAACTCTCAAACTGTCATCTGTTTCAAATCAACTCTTGGAAGCTATTTCACATAATATCAGCATTCTTTCTTTTTAAATATATTTCCAACTCACACAATCACATCAATGAACCCCATTTACATGCAATAATCTTGACAAAACTCTATATAGACTCACATTTTTTTGTAGTAGATAAAAGTTCCAAGAACAATGGCTACAAGAAGGACAATTCCAACCACAACACCTGCAACCACTGCTGTATTTGTTGTTGAGTCCGTCACAGAGCCACTTCTTGTTTGGCCTTGAGGGTTATAAGCACCTGATGCTGGCATGATTAAAAGCGAATTTTTCTTAAGAACTAAAATTTATTAAAGTAAAACATTTAGTAACATAAAGCTTATTTTTGTAAAGTTCTGTGATATTTCAAGTACAAAACATCAAGACAATATTGTAGATATAATGCTATAACAATAAATTTAAGTCAACATTATGGTTGTATTTTTGTGACATCATCTTGACCAAATATTTCTATAGGATTCATATTTTCTATGTCAGGACAAGTTACTGATTACATTGTGTTGACATGATTATGTAGAAATAAGCACAACTTATATCAAGCTATCAATTTGCTGCCATGTCAATATAATCATATCAGCAACATGCAATGATAATTTATCTTTTGGAATTAGCATATACTATCTTCAGAATATATCCTATCAAATCATCTAGTAATGATGCTTCCATATAAATTTTTTTAACAAATTTTAAATTAAGATTATAGTTCTCCAAGCAATATTCCAACAAGGTCACATATTGAAAAATAAATTCAGTATAAAAATTGGAATAAAATGGGATGATTAAATTATAATTATAAATTTATTTAAATGAAAACTTTGCTAAATTTTAATATTTCAGAAATTACCAACAATTATAATATATTAACAGACTTACAAGTACACAGAATTGGAACTCCCATATTGCTCCACTGTCCACTGGCTAGACATGTAACCTGAGATGCACCTATTAACTGTAAGCCTGCCTGACATGTGATATTACAAATCACACCCACATTCTGCTGCTGCTGAGTGCATGCAATGGGCATCACTGACCCAGAGACTGGCTGTATCAGGGGAGGGCAAGGTTCTGGAAAAAAAGTCAAAATTCCCTGTATTTAAATAGTTATGTTAGTTGTTACAACTCTATGGTCTTATGCTAAATAGCATTAAAGAGAAAAAGCAACAAGTTTAGTAAAATTGAATAAATAATTTATTACCCAAAAACAGAAAGTGAAAAATTAAAAAAAAAGAGTATGGTGAATGAAATCCTAAATAGTCCTAAAACTTCTATCATAAGTTCAAAAGTATTGAGTATTCCAAATGAGTTCCAGTGGTATTCCAAATAAAGTCAAATATATTGTGCTGATGTGCCAATACCAGTAGGGTTTTTTTTTGTATGATGTAATCCAAAATGTCTTTAAATGAATTCATGGTAATTCCAAGTCAGCTGATCTATCCTAATGTCTGAGCACTTTCTAATTCCAATTAATTATTTAAACAAATACATTAAATTTAAGATGATATTTATGCTAGGAATAACTAACTTTTAGCAAATCATCCCTTACATAAAAAATAAGATGCAATTTCAGAAGCAGAATAACTGTTTTGAGAACACCCTTTTTCAAAAAGGTCAAGTACTTTAGCAGCAATGCAATCTGGAATTAGGTCATTGTTTTTCAAGAAAACCCATGACCTAAAATCATCTCATCAATATGTTTACTTCTATCCTGAACCAATGTAATGTGTTTCCTAAAATGAGCTCTTCATCGTAAAGTACAAACCTACAAACATAATGAAAATTAGTATTTTAATATTCTATTTACTAAATGACCCTTACAATACAGTCATGAAAATTAACACACAAAATATAGATATACATAACATGGTGTAAAGAAATCCTACAAAAGTTATAAGGGATATATATATATATATATATATATATATATATATATATATATATATATATATATATATATATATATATATATATATATATATATATATATATATATGCCAGACTTGCTAGTATTATGACAAAGTTGCTTCAATGCCAAACACTTGGATATGATGGTATTACGACACAGTGGCCCAAATGAAATATAATATGTTTTGATGGTATTATAATAAAGTGGTCTTAATGCATAGAACAGGACTTGATAGTATTTTGACACAGTAACCTAAATGCCATACAAGACCTGATGGTATTATAACACAGTCACCTCAGAGCCATGAAACAGGACCTCATGGTATCATGACAGTGGTCCAATGCCATACAACATGACCAAATGGTATTATAACATAGTGACCTTAATGCCATACAACAGGACCTGATGTTATTATGACAATGGCGTCAATGCCATGCAGCAGAACCCAATGGAATTATAATAATAGTGGCCTAAATTGCCTACAATAAGACCTGTTGAAATTATAAGACCTCAATGCTATAAAATGGAACCTGATGGTATCATGACACAGTGACCCAATTTCATACAGTAGGACCCAATGGTATTACAACACAGTAGCCTGAAGGCCATACAGTAGGACCCAATGGTATTAAAATACAGTGGCCTGAAGGCCATACAGTAGGACCCAATGGTATTATGACACAGTGGCCCAATGCTATACAGTAGGACCCAATGGTATTATGACACAGTGGCCTGAAGGCCATACAGTAGGACCCAATGGTATTATGACACAGTGGCACAATGCTATACAGTAGGACCCAATGGTATTATGACACAGTGGCCCAATGTTATACAGTAGGACCCAATGGTATTATGACACAGTGGCCTAAAGGCCATACAGTAGGACCCAATGGTATTATGACACAGTGGCCCAATGCTATACAGTAGGACCCAATGGTATTATGACACAGTAGCCAGAAGACCATACATTAGGACCCAATGGTATTATAATACAGTGGCCTGAAGGCCATACATTAGGACCTAATGGTATTATGACACAAAGGCCATCATCTTAATGGTAGACTCAGCTCCATGGCATCATGTTTCTATGGAAATCAGTTATACAGTAACATGCAGACTACTATAGTTGGACATGTGTTAAATTTTGTTTTTGTTATTGTGACCAAAACATCAAAGTATTTATTAAAAAGGCTTAAAATTTGCTACCTGTGATGATGATGATGATGATGATGATGATGAAAATGATCATGATGATATAAAAGCTGTAGATGTCTTTTGCAGATTAAATCTTTCAACAAAAATTTTCATATAATTTTCTTTCTTGCATAAAAGTTTGTTTCTTTATAAATCTTTTTATATTTATCCTGGTTTAAAAATATATTTATTAATAGGGAAAATAAAGATCAGTTCATAATAAAATACATTGTTTGGATATTATCTTTAAATGTCTCACTACAAGCTGAAATGCATTCATTACACGACAATTAAAAACCAGTTTGATTGGATACTCTCTCTGGAGAGTTATGACCGGTCAGCACCATGAAATCAAGTACCTGATACAGATACCTGGTCATCCACTGTGTTATGACTGGTCAGCACCATGAAATTAAGTACATGATACAGATACCTAGTCATACACTGTATTATGACTGGTCAGCACCATGAAATTTAGTACCTGATACAGATACCTGGTCATACACTGTGTTATGACTGGTCAGCACCATGAAATTAAGTACATGATACAGATACCTGGTCATACACTGTGTTATGACTGGTCAGCAACATGAAATCAAGTACCTGATACAGATACCTGGTCATACACTGTATTATGACTGGTCAGCACCATGAAATTTAGTACCTGATACAGATACCTGGTCATACACTGTGTTATGACTGGTCAGCACCATGAAATTAAGTACATGATACAGATACCTGGTCATACACTGTGTTATGACTGGTCAGCAACATGAAATCAAGTACCTGATACAGATACCTGGTCATACACTGTGTTATGACTGGTCAGCACCATGAAATCAAGCACCTGATATAGATACATGGTCATACACTGTGTTATGACTGGTCAGCACCATGAAATTAAGTACCTGATACAGATACCTGGTCATACAATGTATTATGACTGGTCAGCACCATGAAATTTAGTACCTGATACAGATACCTGGACATACACTGTGTTATGACTGGTCAGCAACATGAAATCAAGTACCTGATACAGATACCTGGTCATACACTGTGTTATGACTGGTCAGCAACATGAAATCAAGTACCTGATACAGATACCTGGTCATACACTGTGTTATGACTGGTCAGCAACATGAAATCAAGTACCTGATACAGATACCTGGTCATACATTGTGTTATGACTGGTCAGCACCATAAAATTAACTACCTGATACAGATACCTAATCATATGCTGTGTTATGACTGGTCAGCACCATGAAATCAAGTACATGATACAGATACCTGGTCATACACTGTGTTATGACTGGTCAGCAACATGAAATCAAGTACCTGATACAGATACCTGGTCATACACTGTGTTATGACTGGTCAGCACCATGAAATTAAGTACATGATACAGATACCTGGTCATACACTGTGTTATGACTGGTCAGCAACATGAAATCAAGTACCTGATACAGATACCTGGTCATACACTGTGTTATGACTGGTCAGCAACATGAAATCAAGTACCTGATACAGATACCTGGTCATACACTGTGTTATGATTGGTCAGCACCATGACATTAAGTACATGATACAGATACCTAGTCATACGCTGTGTATTGACTGGTCAGCAACATGAAATCAAGTACTTGATACAGATACCTGGTCATACACTGTGTTATGACTGGTCAGCACCATGCAATTAAGTAGCTGATACAGATACCTGGTCATACACTGTATTATGACTGGTCAGCACCATGAAATTTAGTACCTGAAACAGATACCTGGACATACACTGTGTTATGACTGGTCAGCACCATGAAATTAAGTACATGATACAGATACCTGGTCATACACTGTGTTATGACTGGTCAGCAACATGAAATCAAGTACCTGATACAGATACCTGGTCATACACTGTGTTATGACTGGTCAGCAACATGAAATCAAGTACCTGATACAGATACCTGGTCATACACTGTGTTATGACTGGTCAGCAACATGAAATCAAGTACCTGATACAGATACCTGGTCATACATTGTGTTATGACTGGTTAGCACCATGAAATTAAGTACCTGATACAGATACCTAATCATACGCGGTGTTATGACTGGTCAGCACCATGAAATCAAGTACATGATACAGATACCTGGTCATACACTGTGTTATGACTGGTCAGCAACATGAAATCAAGTACCTGATACAGATACCTGGTCATACACTGTGTTATGATTGGTCAGCACCATGACATTAAGTACATGATACAGATACCTAGTCATACGCTGTGTTTTGACTGGTCAGCAACATGAAATCAAGTACTTGATACAGATACCTGGTCATACACTGTGTTATGACTGGTCAGCACCATGAAATTAAGTAGCTGATACAGATACCTGGTCAAACACTGTATTATGACTGGTCAGCACCATGAAATTTAGTACCTGAAACAGATACCTGGACATACACTGTGTTATGACTGGTCAGCACCATGAAATTAAGTACATGATACAGATACCTGGTCATACACTGTGTTATGACTGGTCAGCAACATGAAATCAAGTACCTGATACAGATACCTGGTCATACACTGTGTTATTGATACAGATACCTGGTCATACACTGTGTTATGACTGGTCAGCAACATGAAATCAAGTACCTGATACAGATACCTGGTCATACATTGTGTTATGACTGGTTAGCACCATGAAATTAAGTACCTGATACAGATACCTAATCATACGCGGTGTTATGACTGGTCAGCACCATGAAATCAAGTACATGATACAGATACCTGGTCATACACTGTGTTATGACTGGTCAGCAACATGAAATCAAGTACCTGATACAGATACCTGGTCATACACTGTGTTATGATTGGTCAGCACCATGACATTAAGTACATGATACAGATACCTAGTCATACGCTGTGTTTTGACTGGTCAGCAACATGAAATCAAGTACTTGATACAGATACCTGGTCATACACTGTGTTATGACTGGTCAGCACCATGAAATTAAGTAGCTGATACAGATACCTGGTCATACACTGTATTATGACTGGTCAGCACCATGAAATTTAGTACCTGAACTGACTGGTCAGCACCATGAAGTTAAGTACATGATACAGATACCTGGACATACACTGTGTTATGACTGGTCAGCAACATGAAATCAAGTACCTGATACAGATACCTGGTCATACACTGTGTTATGACTGGTCAGCAACATGAAATCAAGTACCTGATACAGATACCTGGTCATACACTGTGTTATGACTGGTCAGCAACATGAAATTAAGTACCTGATACAGATACCTGGTCATACACTGTAAGATACTAATGAAGGATTTGCCAACATTACTAATCTATAAATCTATCAAATCTGAATGCAACATACTTAGACAATTGGGATAAATAATTGACAAATCATCCTCCACCAGTGAAATAGTATTAATTAAAGAGAACAAAACAATGCCATACACAGGGAAATTAAGTCAAGTGTCACACTAAGCATACATAGATAAACTCAGTCAAGTGTTATATGTGGCATATATAGGGAAACTCAGTCAATTGCACTAGGCCTATATGGGGAAACTCAGTTGAGTTTTATACTAGACACATACAGGGAAACTCAGTCAATTGCACTAGGCCTATATGGGGAAACTCAGTTGAGTTTTACACTAGGAACCTACTGGTAACCTCAGTCAATTGCATTAGGTCTATATGTGGAAACTCAGTTGAGTTTTACACTAGGCACATAAAGGTAACCTCAGTCAATTGCACTAGGCCTATATGGGGAAACTCAGTTGACTTTTACACTAGGCACATACAGGGAAACTCAGTCAATTACACTAGGCCTATATGGGGAAACTCAATTGAGTTTTACACTAGGTACATACAGGTAACCTCAGTCAATTGCACTAGGCCTATATGGGGAAACTCAGTTGACTTTTACACTAGGCACATACAGGGAAACTCAGTCAATTGCACTAGGCCTATATGGGGAAACTCAGTTGAGTTTTACACTAGGCACATAAAGGTAACCTCAGTCAATTGCACTAGGCCTATATGGGGAAACTCAGTTGAGTTTTACACTAGGCACATACAGGGAAACTCAGTCAATTGCACTAGGCCTATATGGGGAAACTCAGTTGAGTTTTACACTAGGCACATACAGGTAGCCTTAGTCAATTGCACTAGGCCTATATGGGGAAATTCAGTCTGCTTATTATAAAGTGGATGAAAAAATGAGATAAATGCTAAGTAAATTGCAAAAATGATTTAATTACTGAAAATAAACAATAATTTATTTTAAAATGTTGCTGAGTAGTGAAAATGTGTTCATGCTGTGTTTGTTTTGGAGGGCTGGATTTGAAAGGTAGTGAAAATGTGTTAATACTGTTTGTTTTGGAGGGCTGGATTTGAAAGGTAGTGAAAATGTGTTAATACTGTGTTTGCTTAGGAGGGCTGGATTTGAAAGGTAGTGAAAACGTGTTAATGCTGTGTTTGTTTTGGAGGGCTGGATTTGAAAGGTAGTGAAAATGTGTTAATGCTGTGTTTGCTTTGGAGGACTGGATTTGAAAGGTAGTGAAAATGTGGTAATGCTGTGTTTGCTTTGGAGGGCTGGATTTGAAAGGTAGTGAAAATGTGTAATACTGTCTTTGCTTTGGAGGGCTGGATTTGAAAGATAGTGAAAATGTGTTAATACTGTCTTTGCTTTGGAGGACTGGTTTTGAAAGGTAGTGAAAGGATTATCAGTCAGATTATAAACATAAGGAAGAAATACAGCAACACACACACATGAAAGAGATAGAGTGTATTGGGGCTTTACTAACTAATTATGCACAGAACTTACGAGAGCTACATTGGATTGGTTGTCCAGACCATGTTCCATCATTAAGACAAGTTCTGGAGTCAGATCCAGAGGTCCGAGTGGATCCCACCTGACACTGTTGAGAGCAGACACTGCCAACATTAAATGGACTTGTACATCCTGTCAACAATGCATTAGGGGGCTGGGTCAGCTGTGGGCAGGTCAGTGCTAAAAAGAACAAATCATACAGAATAACAGTTTTGAAAGGAAAGTTAGGAGCCATGATGTTTTAAAAACTGGAATTTAGTACATTCAAAACTGAAAACACAATTTTAAATACTACAAATTTAGCAACAGAAATGGCCGATTCCCAAACAAAAGGTTTTTTTTATCAGCAATAATGTATTTGTTGATGAACTTCCTAAAGAACATAATGGGATGTTTTTTATAACTTCCTACAGAACATAATGCATTGTTTTTATAACTTTACACAAAACATAATGAGTTGTTTTTATAACTTTATACAGAACATAGAAAAATAAACAGTAATTATTGCTATCTTTCATGTAAATCACATTGTTATACTCTAAGAATAGTCCATGTCCTATGTCACTCTTTACAAATAAAGTATTATTTTTATTATTATTATTATTATTATTATTATTATTATTATTATTATTATTATTATTATAATCATTATTATTCATTTGTTTATATTACTGGTTTCATTTTGTAATAACATTTACTAACAATTGGTTTGGGTTAGGGTTAGGAACTGGTCTTAATTTATAATTATATTTACTAACATTTCTGTTATAGAAGGTTCACAAAATATTTTCCAGAAAACAAACTCTCACATAATCATATTTCAATTGCCAACATCACTATCTTTAATATATATTCATTTCTAAAATAGATAACTGAACAAGAGTTCATTCCAGGAAATTAAAAACATTTAGTACTTTTTTGACTGGGCAAGTAAAACCATTTGGTACCATTTGGACTAGTGGTAATTGGATCTGTACAGTCTTTTCAAACCCTGACTTGTCAAGCAAAAATGACACATCATCTATGTATCAAATGCTTGATAACAGTTAAACATTGTAACTGTAAATCTGAAATCTGATCTACTCTAAATCACTATAGCCTTACATAAAGGAATCAAAAGTGGTTCTTTTTATTACTAGAACCTAAATAACCAGACTAATAAAAACATACTATGAGGACAATGATATCATGGCTTGATGATGATCATATCACAGCCTGACAACAATATCACAGGCTGATAACAGTGATATCATAGCCTTATGATAATAATATCATAGCCTGAGGAAAATGATATCATAGCTTGATGATGATCACATCACAGCCTGACAACAATATCACAGGCTGATAACAGTGATATCATAGCCTTATGATAATAATATCATAGCCTGAGAATACTGATATCATAGCCTTATGATAATAATATCATAGCCTGAGAATACTGATATCATAGCCTTATGATAATAATATCATAGCCTGAGAATACTGATATCATAGCCTTATGATAATAATATCATAGCCTGAGAATACTGATATCATAGCCTTATGATAATAATATCATAGCCTGAGAATACTGATATCATAGCCTGAGGACAATGATATGACAGACTGTGGAATGATGACTTAAAGTCATGATATCTCTTGCATTTATGTGAAAACCAAAAAATCCTTTATAGTTTTCTTACATGCACAGGAAGCATAAAATCACTTAGTAAAAACGAGCTCTTACCTAAACAAGAAAGGCCATTGGGTGTCCAAAGAGGGCGTTGGTTGGCATCAATATCACAGGTAATCTGCCCCAGACTGGTCGTGCCACCCGACAGCTGGTAGCCAGGATTGCATGCGATACGGCAGACAGCTCCATAATAATCACTGCACATTCCACTAACAACATAGCTATTAAGTGGAGGAGTGTATTGTGGACAGTGTGTAACTGAAAGATGTAAATCATGATAGTCAGTAAGATTTTAATACTGAAATCAAACATGGGTTCAATTTCTGCCATAAAATGAAGGTCATATCAACCTTCTTTTTATTTACAAGTGTTGTACTAAATGAGATGTACATTTATCTAGTCAAATGATTCTAGAATGGTCAGTAAAAGCACAAATTTAAGCAAAGTCAGTGAAGCGTGAATTAATGATCAATGTCTTATTTTGTCATGGGATGTAGTACCATTAAACATGCATTGTCTTACCATGTTTCACGATTCTGTATATAACAGTATGTATACAAATTATTACAAAAAACTACATGGAAATAAGGGAAACACAAAACATAACTTATACCATTAAAATGTGAAATGTAGGTCAAAGTGACTTTCTTTTGTTATGAGGATGTTTTTATTAAGATGCATCCCCTCACCAAATTCCAGATAAATCAACATGGAAACAGGGTTCAAAAAGCCTATGTGGTTATCCATTAAAGAACTAACTTATGCCAGTACAATGTAAAATGTAGGTCACAGTGATCTTCTTTAGCTGTAAAGGTGTCATGCTAATAGAGATACATCTAGTATCTGAGGATTCTGCATTAACAGAGTTTGAGAAAATAAAAAAAAAACAGTGAAGCACAAAATACGGATTTTATGGCCTTCTTTTGTGATAAGGGCCAGATGCATTTTTCCCAAGCTGTATGGTTGCAAGCATAACATTAATATCCACTTAGAACTCAGATGGTAATCTACACTGTTGAGTTCAATCATGTCTGTCTGCATTGACACTCACCTAGGACAGAAACTGGTAAGATACCCCACCCAGCAGGTTTGTATTTTTTTATATATCAGTCTGAATACTCACCTATGACATTTGCATTAAAGCAAATTCTTTACTGGCAATAAAACATTTATACCTGAACACTCATCTATGACAGTGACACTAAAGCCATGGCTACTGTCTATTCATGTTTCTGTCTGATGACCACAACATTTACCAAGTTTCACGGTAATTCACTGAAAACATTCGCAAGATTTTGTCACACATTGCATTCAGCTACAAGTAAACAAGGGCAATAACTCTTACAAAACTCATGACAGGAACATGCTTCATGCTCATTTTCATGTGCAGACCATATTATCTACCAAAGTTCATGGCAATCCATCAAACATTTTGAGACTCTTTTAATCTACAAGATTGATTAATGCACATGGAGATTACAATATAATATACTATAGAGGTGGACAGTATGAACAAACATGCACAGCCTCTACACACTGTTTATTTTTACATTTTATATCTTTTGTCTTTTTATATGTCTGTCTGTCTGTCTGGAGACTTACCTGTGACAGTGATAGTGAAACTACAACTAGAAGTGTGACCACTAGAATCTGTGGCCACTGCAGTGACAGGATATGTCCCCTCTGTTAGCGTTGTTCCACTCTGCATTGTCTGGAAAAGTGTAACTGCTTGTCCAGAGTTGTCTGTGGCTGTTGGAGCAGTCCATGTCACCTGGACACTTTGTTTTCCTTTTGGTACAGCCACATTTGTATTCTGTGGGCATGTCAGAGTGGGAGGCTGTGTATCTGAAAACAAAAATATTTACTCACTGCAACCTATTCAGAAGTTAATATCAAATGAATTTAACAACCATTTATATTTCAATGTACCTGTATGTTTCTCTGTTTGTATGCTTAATATGTGTCTTAAAATATCTGTGCACAGAAGGGTATTACTTCATTGTGAAAATTTTAATTTCCTCTAAAAAAACAAATGTGGCAAGAAACTGCAACTAATAAAATGTGCAGAACTAAGAATTATGCAAGCTTTATCAAGCTCAAGCTTTCCAAAGTATTTTTCAAGATGACTACTTAGTTTCCATTAGCAAGAGCATATTAATACATTCTAAATAAAACCTGTCAAGTCTAATTAGTGTCCATTAGCAGGTATATAATGTATTCCAAGTAAAACCTGTCAACTTAATCACTTTTCATTAGCAAAAGTTTTATAAATTTCAAGTAAAACCTGTCAAGTCTAATCAGTTTCAATTAGCAATGCATTTCAAGTAAAACCTGTCAAGTCTAATCAGTTTCAATTAGCAAATCATTCCAAGTAAAACCTGTCAAGTCTAATCAGTTTCAATTAGCAATGCATTTCAAGTAAAACCTGTCAAGTCTAATCAGTTTCAATTAGCAATGCATTTCAAGTAAAACCTGTCAAGTCTAATCAGTTTCAATTAGCAATGCATTCCAAGTAAAACCTGTCAAGTCTAAACAGTTTCAATTAGCAATGCATTCCAACTAAATTTTGTCAAGTCTAATTAGTTTCAACTAGCAATGCATTTCAAGTAAATCCTGTCAAGTCTAATCAGTTTCAATTAGCAATGCATTCCAAGTAAAACCTGCCAAGTATAATCAGTTTTCATTAGAAATAGTTTTATAAATTTCAAGTAAAACCTGTCAAGTCTAATCAGTTTCAATTAGCAATGCATTCCAAGTAAATCCTGTCAAGTCTAATCAGTTTCAATTAGCAATGCATTCCAAGTAAATCCTGTCAAGTCTAATCAGTTTCAATTAGCAAATCATTCCAAGTAAAACCTGTCAAGTCTAATCAGTTTCTAACAAAAAGTTTAATACATTTCAAGAGGATTGTATGATATTGGTTCCAGACAAAATGAGAAAGACAATAAATACAGAGAGCAATCATAATCTCAGTGTATTTGATTCAGGAATTTAACATTGACAATAAAAGAGAGGTTTTGATATAAATAACATAGTTTCTTCAAACTAGACATAATCTTGACCTCACTGTCAATCTTGCAAAACATTCATCAAAGACAAGAAAAGAGAAGAGATTGTTTTTATTTGAAGCAGACATTGGCTTTTGATGCTACACACAGAGCAAAATTATTTATTTTGGTTAGAACAATATACCTTACCTCTACATAAAATTGGTGCCCCATAGTTACTCCATTGGCCATTACTCAGACAACTGATGGTAGATATATCGGCAATGAAACCTGGATTACATGTCACTGTACACTGTGCCCCAGGTGTTGAACTGTTTGTTGTACAGTTGGCTGGAGACATTTGGCCATTCATAGGGGTTTGAAGAGCTTGACAGGGAATAGCTACAAGGAAAAGAAACAAGATCAGAGCATTATCTGTGTTTCATTTCAATGATTTATTCTTGCACAATCAATGATTCCAGCTGGTTTAACTTGCAAGATCTAGTGAAAGTTAACAGTGCTCAAGCATTGGAACTGCATGTGATGTTTGAACACAGGAGATTTACTGAAGTCAGCAGTACTTAAACCTTGGAGCTGCATGTGACATTTGAGTATAGGGTTATCTAAGCCTGTAGCAATGTCAACAACGCTTAAATTTTTTAACTCTAAGTGATGTTTATATACAAGGTTGTTTAGTTTTTATTTAAATCCTTTTCAATGATAATTTGTGACATGTATTCATTTCAAAATTTATTATGTAAGAATAAACATCATTCATGATTTGGTAAGATCAAACTGCCAGATTCCTTGGGCTCAAATTCTACATTATTGGGATGAAACTTTAAAGTACTTCAGCACACAGACTGAAACTTTACTGCAAGTGGGTTGAAAGTTTGTTCTATATATTTAATTTATTCAGTTTGTTTGATCTTTACCCATGACTGAGGATAGAGATTTGGCCTACCTGTCTATTGTAACTTATTCAGTATGAATCGGAGTTCAAGACCAAAGCTTGATTCTGACCTTAGAATATTCTGGAAGTGAATTTGTTGACAATATTACAGAATTGTTTCATTAGAAATAATCCACATACAGAGTACACATTCAAAGACATTCTGGATTATATCATTGTGATACATGAAGGCTATTGGTACATCAGTACATTCTAGATCATTGGAATTAATTTTGAACATTTTACACTTTTGGACTTGTGATAAAACATTTAGGATTATTTGGGATTTAATTCAAAATACTGTCTTTTGAATTTTCACTTTGCATTTATGGAAAGTAATTGTTTGATAATTTTACAAAACTTGATGGTTACGCTTTACTTTCAGCTAATTAGTTTTATACCACAGAGTCATAATAACTTTACAGCCCTCCAGCTCCAACTTCACAACACTTGGGTGATAATTTCACAGCACACTAAAGATTACAGCACTTTAACTCAAACTTTTTTCAAGCTGGCCATCATGGCAGCCATGCTGAATGAAAAAGTGGAACCATATTGATTTAGAATCATCTACAAATTGATTGAAATGAAAGAGTGGAACCATATTGATTTAGAATCATCTACAAATTGATTGAAATGAAAGAGTGGAACCATATTGATTTAGGATCATCTAGAAATTGATTGAAAACCATCCCAGCTAATTTCAGTCAACCTTGCAGAGTTTTGGGACTGAAAAGTTTGTTTTAAAAGGGGCCAACATCACTGTCAACATTGAGGGTTTTTCTAGGGCTGAGAAAGTGTGTTTTAAAAGGGGACAACCTCACAATCAACTTGAGGGTTTATGGGACTAAAAAAGTGTCTTCTTAGGGCTGGAGGAGGAGGGGGTGGAGTGTATGACCTACGAAAAAGAAATGCCATACAAATGAGAACAGTTATCTACTCACACAAGCACAAAGAAAATGACTGTAAAATACCAAATATATAAAAAGATATTTGTTGTCTGAAGCATTTAATAAACTTACAAAACAAAAAATAGTTTTCCAGACTTAACCCTGTCAAATATCATCAACAAACACACACACAGATATGTACATTGGTGCCCCTGGCATTCACCTTTATAAATCACCTCACCTCTATCCAGGTGGGTTTGAGTCTTGGCTCTGCCAGCACAGATATGCAAGAAAGCTTGCTTCTCATGGGTTGAAGGTTCTTCCTAAGGTTTTTCCTCCATGAGCAAATCAACACAATATATTGTCCAGTAATTAAAATTATTGCTTTCCTGCATATTTTTAATAACAGCCATAAATCTAAATATTCCATTTTATATTTCTGTGCTTATCATTTGTATATTTTAAGGGGCTGATTGGTTGAACTTTTTATGGGGCTGATCATCTTAAGTTTTTAAGGGGATGATTGTCGATTTTGCCCTTTGGGTGACATTTCTCAATGGTGCAATAATGAAAATGATTTCATTTGCTAGATGTCATATGGATGGTGTAGAATGAAAATGTTTTCATTTTCTACATGTCATATGGATGGTGTATAATGAAAATATTTTCATTTTCTAGATGTCATATGGATGGTGCTATAATGAAAATGTTTTCATTTGCTAGATGCCATATGGATGGTGTAGAATGAAAATGTTTTCATTTTCTAGATGTCATATGGATGGTTTATAATAAAAATATTTTCATTTTCTAGATGTCATATGGATGGTGCTATAATGAAAATGTTTTCATTTGCTAGATGCCATATGGATGGTGTAGAATGAAAATGTTTTCATTTTCTACATGTCATATGGATGGTGTATAATGAAAATATTTTCATTTTCTAGATGTCATATGGATGGTGCTATAATGAAAATGTTTTCATTTGCTAGATGCCATATGGATGGTGTATAATGAAAATGTTTTCATTTGCTAGATGGCATATGGATGGTGTCATAATGAAGAAGCAAAAGCTTGATGATTTTCTGTAAGATTGAACAGTTTTCAGTAAGGTGTAACAAAATATCAATGACTTCTAACATATAGTTGGAAAACATAATAAAAGTTTGACGCAGCACAACAGACATTATGTTCAACTGAAATGTTTGTAAAGTATGCACTGACTTTATTTATCACTAGTACTGCTGCACAAACTTTAGTTCCAAACTCTATGCAACTCAATATTTTATTTCTATCTTTGAACTTTACGTAATTCTTGGAAATTCTTTATCCATTTCATATAATGACAACAATCATATCTCCCACAATGAGACATATTCAAATTGGCACATGATGTCCAATAAATGTCATTGTGTCCTTTCCAGCTTTTATTCACAAGAATCTGAATACTTCTTTTTATTCTTCTATGTTGATTAATAACACTTTTCTAGAAGCTTATTTTCCCTTTTGTCTTAAACATGCATCACATTCTGGACTCCATTTTTAAAAAAACATTCTATAATCAACAGTTTGATCATGCAGATACTTTGCATAAACAAATAAGTGTAGTTAAAATGTATGGGGTGCTTCTGTAAAGTTAGTCTGGTTCCCTGACTAATTTCACTAATTCTAATATAAAACCTGGATCCAAATCAAACACGGATGAACCAACTATCTGGATTATTGCAATGATCAATTTTCCATAGTTTTTGCTTGTATGCCATAAGTCCGTATTTTAAGGGTAATTTTTATAAGACTTACGGCAAAATCATAAGGGTCTGCAGGTCTGACGAACTTAAAATGAATTGACTGAAAATCAGATCTGAACCAAACCCAGACAAGCTAATATCTGGTTTTTACTGCAATTAAAACTAAAAAATTTGGCAAAGTTGACAAAATATGCTGACAAACACTTTAAGTAACTATATGGAATCTACCATTCAGAAATTGATGACTGCAGTGTAGCTTTGGCTGCTATATCATTCATTACTATCAATACCAATATGACAAGGCAACTAATAATAAAGGAACATTTTCCAGATTTGATGAGAAAGTAATGTTTCTGTAGGATTAATGGACTGAAAGATTTAGGTTTTGTAATGCCGTCAGCCTAGAATGTAAATCAGACTAAATAATAAAGTTAGTTGACTAAAAGGTTATTGGAGCTGGCTTTGTTAGTGACTTTAAATGCTAATCACAAAAAATCTTTAGATGATACTTTTATATGAACCATAACATACAACATTAAGCTACTTCATCATCTATATCATATCCATTAAAGTATGAGAACCACACAACAAGGGCAGATTACTCACATGTTCCACAGGTTACACCACCAGGCTGAAGAGTCATACCATCAGGACAGGCACACACTTTGCTTCCACCTGGCCGTGGGAAACAGAAGTGGCTACAACCACCACGTCCATTAGAACAGCCATTTATTCCTGTAATATTGATAAATATTATAAGAAATAAGAGTGATAATCCCTATATTTTTGAAGAGATTTTCATGGCTTGAAGGCCAAGATATAAAACTGACTTTCTTCCACAAAGGGCAAGTATTATATGTACTACACAATTAGTAACTAATCAAGCAGGTAGAGCTACCTGTTGTCTACCTGTATAAAAGACGGTAAGCTTCATCAGCAACTCATTTCCCTAGAAGGATCAACTTGAATCAATGGTAGCTTTATCTGTACAGAGCTTATGGTACATGGTAGCTTTATCTGTACAGAGCTTATGGTACATGGTAGCTTTATCTGTAGAGAGCTTATATACACCAACTTAGATATCAAGTTCAACTGCAAACAACACAGATCCTGATCTGGCATAATTTGCACTAGCAGATCAGGGTCTTTGTTTGTTCCATTGATTACTTATAATAACTACACAGATCTGTCTGTGCATTGTGATGGCAGATCTGGACCTGTGAAGTTTGCAGATGGTCTCCATTTATAACTGTGTCACAACAGTTACAGTTACATATTGCAGTTTTTTTCTACTGTAACCTCACTCATGCATGGCTCATTAAATTCAAACATATAATTAACACCTCCAGAATTATATATATATATATATATATATATATATATATATATATATATATATATATATTTATATATATATATATATATATATATATATATATATATATACACACTTTAAACTTACCTTTAATTGCTGATTTCTATAATTGTTACTAATGCTGGTAATAGCTCATTTCTATAATTGTTACTAATGCCTTCAATTGCTGACTTCTATATTTTTTACTAATGATGGTAATTGCTGATTTATATAATTATTACTATTGCCAGTAATTGCTCATCCTATAATTGTTAATAATGATAATATATGTTTATTTCTACAACTTGATACTAATGATGGTACCTGCTGATTTTTAGAATTTGCACTAATGATGGTAATTGCTGATTTCTATAATTGTCACTAATGATGGTAATTGCTGATTTCTATAACTGTTACAAATGAATTTAATTACAGATTTTTATAATTGTTGCTAATGACAGCAATTGCTGATTTCTATAATTATTCTTAATGCCAGTAATATCTGATTTCTATAATTGTAACTAATGCCAGTAAAAGCCAATTTCTAGAATTGTTACTAATAGATACAACTGCTAATTTCTATAGCTACTACTAATGATAGGAACTGTTGCTTATTTATATAATAAATGCACACCCTGTGGTCCAAATCCATTCTTGTGTACATGTATGTCATTAAGTCGTCCAAATGTGGGGGGTCCAACTGGAATGAGTCCACTGCCATCTGTGTTAATCCTCATTACAGACCTGAAGAATAATCATGATAGTGTCATCTAGTATGGCACACGGATGATGATGAGGATGAGAAGGACAACAGCGATGACAACAGCGATGACAATAATCATGATGACAATTGATTTATAATGCTATTGTAAATAGCGACAACAATATCACAGTGAATGCAGTTATCTCTATGAATCCATAAGCCTAAAATAGATTAAGTGAATATTATTCAAAAGAAAAGGTTTTTAAGATCAACTAAATATTATTCACAAGGCAAGCTTTATAAAGTTTATAAAAAAAACCAAGTGACATACTTTAAATCTACTTTATTTTACAGACAAATGATGATACGGTATAGTTGCAAAATCCATAGATAATCACTCTACAATATATTCCTAAACTCCAGAGGTAATATCTCTACAGTATATTCCCAAAATCCAGAAATAATCTCTAAACTGTGTAATTTCCAACATCTTGAAATAATCTCTCCATAGTATATTTCCAACATAGAGATAATTTCTCCATAGTATATTTCCAACACAGAGATAATTTCTCCATAGTATATTTCCAACACAGAGATAATTTCTCCATAGTATATTTCCAACATAGAGATAATTTCTCCATAGTATATTTCCAACATAGAGATAATTTCTCCATAGTATATTTCCAACATCCAGATATAATCTCTATAGAATACATTAAAACCTGAATAAGAAATATCCAAGCCCTGTGTTTGCAATAGTGGAGTTTTACTGCATATTCTAAAAAACATTGTTACTTGTGTATCTAAAATTAAAAACTAAAATATATTCCTGATTTTGCACCTGAGAAATTTATAACATAAGAATATGATGTCAGTTAAAAATTAAGATTCAGTATTTTAAATAATGCACATGAATTTCCAATCATTTGGGAAACAAATTACATGTATTTAGGATCATCTCCTGTTCCATTCATCTCATCAGTACTTCTGTTAAAAAGTGATTGGCCTTACCCCTTCATCCAATCGGTGTAATAGAGGAATGATTGATACAAAACAATTCCAAAGAAATGAGCCGCCTGTGGTGCCTGATAGATAGGCTGACGATTGGAACCATCTACATTAGCTTTCTCTATTTTGTCTGTGTTGGCATCACACCAGTACATAACTCCACCTGAAAATATTTATTCATTAAAGTTTCATTTTGATATCCTTTATGTAATCTGACATTTATGTGATTATTTGTACAATGCTGGATAATTTATCTCTTTCAAAACTTCATCTGATGAGGTTAACACTTGGATCAATTAACATGCATGTCCTTTCTCAGGCATGGAAGACTAGCAATTTACTAGTCATATGAATTTTTCTATAACTAACATCCACCCCCATGGGTTGAATCAAAATTATAAAATCGTTATGCACATCTGAACACCATGCCAACTTGATCCACATATATAATTAGGAACATCTGAACACCAATCCAATTATAACTACAGCTTTGATTATGCACATCTGAACACCAATCCAATTAAAACTACAGCTTTGATTATGCTTATCTGAACACCAATCCAATTATAATTACAGCTTTGATTATGCACATCTGAACACCAATCCAATTATAACTACAGCTTTGATTATGCACATCTGAACACCAATCTAATTATAACTACAGCTTTGATTATGCACATCTGAACACCAATCCAATTATAACTAAAGCTTTTATTATGCACATCTGAACACCATGTCAAATTTAAACACAGCTTTGATTATGCACACCAACCCAATCACAATCTCAGCTTTGAAGTTTCTACTATAATGATAGCAGGATGTAGTATTACTCACACAAATGCTTAAGCATTCTAGCAGTTTCAAAAATACCCCAAATCCTTTCTTAAAATAGAATGAGATAATGAAAAAATCCCAAACACTAGCTTTTGTATCTGCCTCTAATAGAAAAGTTTTTGGAAAATATAAAGAGAAAGTCAACCTTGAAAGTCCACAGCAAGACCATTAGGCCATACAAGTCCAGTATTGACGAGCTGCTGTCGGTTTGATCCATCATAGTTGGAGCTCTCAATCTTAGCACGGCGTCCCCAATCTGTCCAATAGATGATGCTGAAGAAAACAAGAACAAAAACAACTAAAACAATAACTACAATAATTATTCATAATGAACCAAATATGTTGATGTTGTAAAAATACTTCTTAAAAATAATTTATAACTCAAGAATGCAACACATTTGGAGAGGGAGCTCGAAAAAGCAAATACAAGCATAACTTGCACAAAATTTGAGATTTTGATGAACTCTTTTTCTACTCTCCAAAAGATGGTCACATACTATAAAATATCCTTTAATAACAAACACCGTAGAATTAAAAAGAATTTATATGGAACAGGAATCTTTATTTTTGATAATTACAATGTACAAACCTTTAAATTTTGATCTGATCACAATGTACATTAATTTCAGTTTTGATCTGATTACAATAAACATACCTTCAAAATTTGTTTTTCTTGCATTGAACGGGCATTTCAGCTATTATAAGATTACAATGAACATACAGTTTAGTTTTGATCTGATTACAATGAAAAGAAATTTCATTTTTGATCAGGTTACAATGAACAAGACTTTCCAATGTGTCAGTCAATCTTTGCTGTGGAAGTGATATATTTGTGCAACATAATTAATTTTATTCACATAATCAACTTTTCTCATACAAATAAATGTGGTCAGCAATTAAATCAAAATATCATAATGTACAACTGCAAGTTAGCCTACCCCACACATAATCCTGATACACAATGTACGACTGCAAGTTAGCCTATCTTCCCACACATAATCCTGACATACAATGTACGACTGGTTTGACTGGAGCATTTGATGGAGCTTCCCCATTCTTGACAACCGCTCTGGTGGCCTAGTGGTTAGAGCATCCGCCTTGGATGTTGGAGGTTGTGGGTTCGATCACTTACAACAATGGTACTAACAGCTGCCTTGCTTGACGCTCAGCATTAAGAGGTTAGTGTTAGGACTGGTCAGCCTGGTGTCAGGATAATGTGACTGAGTAGGACATCATGCTACATGTCTGAGGCATGATGTCCCAGAGCTAGACATCACTAATAAACTGCCACACTACAGATATCATAACGATATGACTGAAAAATTGTTAAAGCTATGTTAAAAATCATAAACACCCTACACCATTCTTGACACACCTACCTTGAACTGTGCTCTGCTCTCATTTTTACATACACAATATAACTGCCAGAACATGTTGTTACAATAATTTGTGGTAACATTTTCTACATAGCATAGTGATTACAAAGATTTTTTTTAAAAAAAAAAATGACAAAATATCTGTTTTTACCCTGACACAAAAGACAACAAACATTTTTCTACAAACACATGGAGGAAAAAAAATCAGTACCCATTGATTGGATCTGTCACAATGGCACGTGGTTCATCCAAGTTGCTATTAATTACTATTTTCTGCACTGAACCATCAAAACTGAGTGCAGCAATGACATCATTTCCTGTGTCTGTGTAAAACAGGACTCGGGACAACGAATCAACAGATATCCCATCAGGTACAGCCACTGAAATGAGAACAATAAATAATACAACATTAAAACATTTTAATTTTCCAGAAAGAAATTATCTTTTCTATGCCAAAAAGAATAGAGCATTGACACAGTCTGTAAAACATTTGACTAAAAATACCCTCCATCTCTACTAAACCAAATTGGGACCATCTATATTTTGAAATCAGGTATCAAAAATATATGTGTATGATTTTCAACTCAGTTAAATAATTTGTGTGACACACAGTAACTGTATGCCATGAAAATTGAAATATACATCACATATATCAGGCATATCAATAATGTAGTAAGAAGTGAATAAGTCCCATATATATATACTTGTTTATAAATCTAGCTTAAAGAAGTAGACTCTGATATGCCATTGCATTACATGATCAGGTGCATATCAGACTGCTGTCACATAATGCAATGGCAGATGTCTGTGCAACTTGAAATGACATAACAAACTCAAATGGATTTATCCTGACAATAAGGCATAATGCATCTGCACATGCACAAAAACAATTAGACATAAAAACACAACACAATTAGACATTAAAGGTCACAAAACAATTAGACATAAAAGGACACAACACAATTATACATCACAAACAAATAACAATTAGATATTAAAGGACATATAACAATTTGACATCAAATGACACAACAATTAGATATCAAAGGACACAAAACAATTAGACATCAAAGGAAACAAAACAATTGGACATCTATAGACATATAACAATTAGACATCAAAGACAAAACAATTAGACATCAAAAACACATAATAATTATACATCAAAGGACATAATTAGACATCAAAGGGCACACAATAATTAGACATTAAAAACACATAACAATTAGACATCACAAGACACATAACAATTAGAAATCAAAGTGCATAATTTACACATCAAAGGACACAAAACAATTAGACATTAAAAAACCACATAATTAGACTTCAAAGGACATATGATCATATAATCAGACATCAAAGGACACATAACAATTAGACATAAAAATATATTACAATCAGACATCAAAGTACCATCAACACAAAAATAACATTTAAAAGAACAACAGTAGAAACTCACAGCCATTTAATAGGCGTATTGTTTTTTGGCTATTTCCATATATTGGCGCTGATAAAATCTGTCGAAGACCAACATCAGTCCAGAATATACGACCATCTATCGGGTCATAGTCGATGGCAATGGGGTTGTTCTGATTTTGAAGAGGAATGCTAGTGTAGCTGTTTGAAGTCATGTCCATACGATAAATTGTCTTGTTCTTTGTGTCCGTAATCAGCAGGAAATTGTCAGGCAAGTCAGCTGGGGATAAAGACAATTTGTTTGAAAAAAATGTTTAGAAAGCAGGAATACCTATAGATATATTTTGAAAAATATACAATCATATAGTAGCCTATTAAATGAAATTTAATCATGACACCTCAGTGCATTAAACTGAATCATGTTGTAGCCTATTACATGAAAATTAACCATGACAGCCCAGTGCATTAAATTTAATCATGTTGTAGCCTATTACATGAAATTTAATATTAACACAGCACAGTGCATTAAATTTAATCATGTAGACATCCACTTCTTGGTTTGTACAGCTGCTCATAATTCACACAGCCCTGGAGATCTCTTGCATGAAATTTTCAACAAACCTCCAAAATTTTTCACTGAATAATTTCTCTTATGAAAACTTAATAATTTCTATATATAACTTTATTAAGTTCCAGTCTGTTGTGATTCAGTGCCCAAATTGTTTTTCATTTTTTTATTTGTTTATTTTTAACACAATTTAAATGGCAAACTCTTACTTTGAAAACTTAAAATTTGTTTTCTCTCTGATAATTTTAAGTAGCTACTGGCCAAATTCAAATTAATAAAAAAAAATTCAAGGATTTTTCAAGGTCGTACAAATGATGTAACAATATATTATAGCCATGATCTGATATCTATTTAAGGAGAAAACACTATGCTGAATTTGCTAGGCAAGGAACATGCTCAAATTTGCTAAATTTGCAAGACAAAGTAGCTCAATTTGCTAAGCAATAAATAGAGTCAAATTTGCAAGGCAATGAATAGACTCAAAATCTGCTGAATTTACAAGTGAATGAATAGACACAAAATCTGCTGAATTTACAAGGCAATGAATAGACTCAAAATCTGCTGAATTTACAAGGGAATGAATAGACACAAAATCTGCTGAATTTACAAGGCAATGAATAGACACAAAATCTGCTGAATTTACAAGGCAATGAATAGACACAAAATCTGCTGAATTTAAAAGGCAATGAATAGACACAAATCTGCTGAACTTACAAGGCAATGAATAGACACAAAATCTGCTGAATTTACAAAGCAATCAACTGAGACAAATTGTTGAATTTCCTAAGTGATGAAGAGAGACAAATTTGCTGAAATTGCCAGGCAATGAACAGAATATAAATTTGCTGAATTAAGAAAGGAAACAAACAGACTCGAATTTCCTGAATTTACAAGGAAATCAAATAACATAAATTTGCTGAATTTGCTAAACAATGAATACACACAAATTCAATTTTTTTTACTGCATTAAAATATGTGAATGGGTAAAGACCATTAATGAACAATGAAATGATCACATCATGAAAACAAAACAACAATGAATAGCTAGAAACATACAAAATACAAGTTTAATATCTGAATATCCTAGTGGAAATATAAATATTTTGTAATTTACTCATAACTTTGATAGGGCTAAGATTATATATATACTCATTCTACTAATGAGGTTTCCACCCTCAATAAAATAAAAAATACAGAAGACATTATTTCTGTAAAATCTAATAATTTCTTGGAAAGTACAAGTGCTTTGCAAGATTTCATTCAGATGTAAATCTTGCATGTACAGTATACATATAAACTAGCAGATAAATAAAATTGCATATAAACATACTAGTGGCACAGGCAATACCAGCATCTTCATTATGACCACAGTTGTGGGCACCCCATGCATTGGCTGGGCAGTTATATATTCCAGCCTCCGAGCCCCGACAGGTGACATCATCCAGCCAGATACGCCCCGTTCCAGCTCCATACGCAGCCTGTTGCTTGGCCACTGCTCCAATCCTGAAATAAAATTATGTGCAGTTTGCTAATTAAAACAAATATTTATGTTCATAAAACATATATACCCACCCCACTGAAAACCAAAAGATAAGAGTCAAAAACTTAACAAGTCTGACAATGAAAGCTGAGAAAATTGTTTAAGCCACACCAAATCTAATCAGGTCATCTACATGTGCATATCAAATCTAATCAGATCATCTAAATATAAAATCTAATCAGGTCATCTAAATATAAAATCTAATAAGGTCATCTAAATATAAATCTAATAAGGTCATCTAAATATAAAATCTAACAAGGTCATCTAAATATAAAATCTAATAAGGTCATCTAAATATAAATCTAATCAGGTCACCAAAATATAAAATCTAATAAGGTCATCTAAATATAAAATCTAATAAGGTCATCTAAATATAAATCTAATCAGGTCATCTAAATATAAAATCTAATCAGGTCATCTAAATATAAAATCTAATAAGGTCATCTAAATATAAAATCTAATCAGGTCATCTAAATATAAAATCTAATAATGGTCATCTATATATGATGATATATATGATATGATATGATATGATATGATATGATATGATATGATATGACATGATATGATATATGATAGTTATTCATTGTTGTTTTAGTAATGTTTTCATCTACCTTGTCCTTTCAACTCAGTAACCAACAGACTTCTTTTTTACCCAATGTATTATTTTTTGTTTTAGTTTGGTGCTTTAAAGCATATCAACACAAGTAGGTTATTCAGTTTTTATGCAACTGGAGTAAAGTGTACTGGCTAAGGCAGCACCATGTTAGCTGAACCAAGCTGGTCCAATGGTAGGATTCAAACGCTAAGAACTTTTGTCTCGAGTCCAGTATACTAAACAATGAGCCACTGTCGCTCCCTACAAAATATGTACATCATCCTCAAATTCTCTTAGGAGTACATTTTGTAAGACTAAACATTTTGTGCAAAAACCAGTCATAATGATCTTTATATTTTGTTTTGACATCAAAATCAATATGGTTCTTCAATGCTCAAGTGTAAGCCATCCATAAATTTTGGATGTAAGAACTAATGTTATTGTTTGGAAACCATTTCTATTCTTTCAATAAGAGCGACCTTGATTCTTTCTTACTTCAAATGCATGCCATCCACATGGTCTGGCCCATGTTCAAGGTTTGGTCTACATTGGTGATTTAGAACTAATGTTATTGTGTATTAACAGTACTTCTTTCACCCAGTGACCTTGACCTTGCACCTTCTAAATCCAAAATCAACAGGATTCTTCCTTACCCTAAGTTATGTAGTTTTGTGAAGGTATTTGTTATCTAGTTTTGTGGAGGTATCTGTTATCTAGTTTTGTGGAGATATTTGTTATCTAGTTTTGTGGAGGTATTTGTTATCTAGTTTTGTGGAGGTATTTGCTATCTAGTTTTGTGAAGGTATTTGCTATCTAGTAATGTGGAGGTATTTGTTATCTAGTTTTGTGGAGGTATTTGCTATCTAGTTTTGTAGAAGTATTTGTTATCTAGTTTTGTGGAAGTATTTGTTTTAGAAATTACATTATTGAAGCAGAACAGGAAAAGCTAATGTACTGATACCCTGGTCATAGCATATAATGTTACACCAAAATGGTGGATATACATAAAAACAGCCTAATTCAAATGCTGTACATTTAGTGGGACAATCAGGCCATCCACACATGGATAGAAACATGCAGATCAAATTTTCTACAGTAAAGGTTTCTTGACCACATTACTCACTGTTGTGCTAAAACTTACCTGGGGTATCCAAGCATGCTACAGATGACTTGACCACATTACCCACTGTTGTGCTAAAACTTACCTGGGGTATCCAAGCATGCTACAGATGACTTGACCACATTACTCACTGTTGTGCTAAAACTTACCTGGGGTATCCAAGCATGCTACAGATGACTTGACCACATTACCCACTGCTGTGCTAAAACTTACCTCGGGTATCCAAGCATGCTACAGATGACTTGACCACTTTACACATTGCTGTGTTAAAACTTACCTGGGGTATCCAAGCATGCTACAGATAACTTGACCACATTACCCACTGTTGTGCTAAAACTTACCTGGGGTATCCAAGCATGCTACAGATGACTTGACCACATTACCCACTGCTGTGCTAAAACTTACCTGGGGTATCCAAGCATGCTACAGATGACTTGACCACATTACCCTCTGCTGTGCTAAAACTTACCTGGGGTATCCAAGCATGCTACAGATGACTCCTGCATCAGCTGATGACCACTGGTCATCACAAATTGTTCCCCACTCTCCAAAGGCATAAACTTCAGGGCGTCCCTCATATGCATTCTGACCGCCTACTAGTCGTACAAATACAGAGGAAGGGCTTGGTGTTGCCGAGGGAACTGTTCGTGTTGTACTGACAGTCGTCATACCTGCAATGATTTTGTCTAGGACTCAGTACATGATTGTATTTTTACGATCAAAGCCATGGTAATAAAACATTTCTATGTCTATTTATCTGTCTTTATCATCATAGTACATTTTTTTAAGGATAATTAACAAGATGTCAAGTGGGCCTCGTATCACTCACAGAACACAAATTAGTTTCAAAGGCAAATGTCATCATAAGGCAGGTGCCCTGAAATCAAAGACGACTGTGTCTTAATAATTTCTAGCTCTTTGGTAGCAATCTGTGACATTAACACGTTTAACTATTTTACTATTTGTAAGTTAGAATAAACAAGATGGTCCAGTAGCAACTTCGGCATGAATGTGAAAGGTTAGGATTTTACATCTGGTATTTTGACACATGAAAATTTTGCTAGCCACACTAGAATGAAGATAAGTCTTGCTTATAGGTTTTCCACTCATACAAAACTTCGAGACGGTGTGTTCTATAAAACATTTACACCAAGTCTAATCAATATTGGCTAGGCCACTATGAGGAAGAAGTTAATAGGTTTTTACAATAACCACATTACTGCTATTTAAAGGAAGCTATGTCAATACAATTTTGATAAGAGTATATTCTAAGAAACACTCCAAGTTTGACTGAAAGTGTCTCAGCTGTTCTAGTGATAATGTCCAAATGGTTTTCCTCCTAGTTGCTAACAAAATAATAAAACTGCAACAGAAACAAACTTTTAATCAGTATGTCCCAAGAAACATTCAAGTATATCAAAAATGGAACAGCAGATCCTGAGAAGCTGAAAATAGGTTCTCTGTAAGGTTCTTATGGAAGTTGCACCAACACTAGGGAGAAACCTTTGATACGAAAATTTCATTAACATTGGTTCAGCCATTCTAGAATTTCAAAATAAGCTTTCTGCTCAGTTGCTATGGCCACACTGTTACCAGGGGAACCCTTAAGAATGCAATTTTGATACAGCATGTCCTAACAACATTCCTATCAACCTTAACTGTAACAGATTCAGCTTTTCGGGAAAGATCAGTCATATATATATATATATATATATATATATATATATATATATATATATATATATATATATATATATATATATATATATATATATTGCTATTTTTGTTGTTGGGCTTAACGCAATTTTTCAGCACATGATAGGCTATTCATGGCGACCAGTATTAATGGTGGAGGAAGAAACTGGGAAATCAACGGAAAGAACCACCAACCCACAAGAAGCTACTGGCAAACTTTCTCACATATCCACATTCACCGAATCCTAGACTCAAACCCACAAAGACAGAGGTGAGATGGCAGTGATCTGTAATGGACAGCGCTTTAGACCACTCGGCCACTAGGAAGTGCTATCCCTGGATTCTATAGTAAAATGCTTGCTAATAGTAGGCAGAATTATTAATTTAATACAAATAATGTGTGTGTGTGTGTGAGTGTGTGTGTGTGTGTGTGTGTGTGTGTGTGTGTGTGTGTGCATGTGTGTGTGTGTCTCTAGGATTTAATGGCATGTAAGTAAAGTAATGGCTTTAAATTATGTATTAAAAGTACAGTTCTAAAAATGCAACAATAAAGAATTGCAAAAAGTCTGAGCAAAACAAATGCAAACTGTAAGACAGCATTTTCCTTGTAGATGCTATGGAAGCTTCCCTGGATATAATTTTGATACCAATGTCCTAATTGGCTCAGCCATCCGACAAAAAGTGGAAAACAGGTTTTATGTCCATTTGCTATGAAAGCCCCACTTTTGCTAGTGCAGGCACTCTAGACACAAATTTAATATATCATTCCCATGACATACTTTGCCAAATTTGATCAAAATAAGCTAAGCCATTTTGAGCATGAAGAAAAAAAATATTCCAATTTTGGTTGCTAAGGAAGCCACATCATTACTAGGGAAGCAACACTGACAACAATTTTGGTACAGCATGTCATGAGGAATAAATATAGAATGATTAAAATTGTCATGATACGTTTTTGACATGATTACAATTTTGCATAGGTTTTTGAGCCAAATATAATTATAATTGTCCCATAGGTGTTTGAAATGAAGTATAATTAAAAGTAACCCAAAGGTTTTTGAGTAGAAAAAAGCAATGTGGAAGGACAACATGACATACAACATGAGTAGAAAATAGCAATGTGGAAGAACATGACATACAACATGAGTAGAAAATAGCAATGTGGAAGAACATGACATACAACATGAGTAGAAAATAGCAATGTGGAAGAACATGACATACAACATGAGTAGAAAATAGCAATGTGGAAGGACAACATGACATACAACATGAGTAGAAAATAGCAATGTGGAAGAACATGACATACAACATGAGTAGAAAATAGCAATGTGGAAGAACATGACATACAACATGAGTAGAAAATAGCAATGTGGAAGGACAACATGACATACAACATGAGTAGAAAATAGCAATGTGGAAGAACATGACATACAACATGAGTAGAAAATAGCAATGTGGAAGGACAACATGACATACAACATGAGTAGAAAATAGCAATGTGGAAGGACAACATGACATACAACATGAATAGAAAATAGCAATGTGGAAGGACAACATGACATATAACATGAGCAGAAAATAGCAATGTGGAAGAACATGACATACAACATGAATAGAAAATAGCAATGTGGAAGGACAACATGACATACAACATGAATAGAAAATAGCAATGTGGAAGGACAACATGACATACAACATGAGTAGCAAATAGCAATGTGGAAGGACAACATGACATACAACATGTATAGAAAATAGCAATGTGGAAGAACATGACATACAACATGAGTAGAAAATAGCAATGTGACAGGACAACATGACATACAACATGAGTAGAAAATAGCAATGTGGAAGGACAACATGACACACAACATGAGTAGAAAATAGCAATGTGGAAGGACATGACATACAACATGAATAGAAAATAGCAATGTGGAAGGACAACATGACATACAACATGAGTAGCAAATAGCAATGTGGAAGGACAACATGACATACAACATGTATAGAAAATAGCAATGTGGAAGAACATGACATACAACATGAGTAGAAAATAGCAATGTGGAAGGACAACATGACATACAACATGAGTAGAAAATAGCAATGTGGAAGGACAACATGACACACAACATGAGTAGAAAATAGCAATGTGGAAGGACAACATGACATACAACATGAATAGAAAATAGCAATGTGGAAGGACAACATGACATACAACATGAGTAGAAAATAGCAATGTGGAAGGATAACATGACATACAACATGTATAGAAAATAGCAATGTGGAAGGACAACATGACACACAACATGAGTAGAAAATAGCAATGTGGAAGGACATGACATACAACATGAGTAGAAAATAGCAATGTGGAAGAACATGACATACAACATGAGTAGAAAATAGCAATGTGGAAGGACAACATGACATACAACATGAATAGAAAATAGCAATGTGGAAGGACAACATGACATACAACATGAGTAGAAAATAGCAATGTGGAAGGACAACATGACATACAACATGAATAGAAAATAGCAATGTGGAAGGACAACATGACATACAACATGAGTAGAAAATAGCAATGTGGAAGGACAACATGACATACAACAGAGGACAAACTAGATGCAGGACCATACTACATGTCCTTAAAACCCAGAAAGCTAAACAATATGTGATCACTACCCAGATGTTTATTAATTGCCAATTCCTAGCCATCATCTTCAAATAATTATACTAGATGCATATGTATAAATGTTTAACTTATACACTTTTTAAAGATATGCAGAGTTGAACTTACTGTTTGTGCAGACTACACCCACATCCTCTCCATGCTGACAGTTGCTAGCATTCCAGTTGGTATGGGAACACTGGAGCAGACTGGTTTCATTGCCGGTACATCGGACATCATCTAGCCAAATCGGGCCTGTACCTTGTCCATATGCAGCACGTGCATTAGCAATTGCTCCAGCACTGCAATTTAAGATTTCAAATATTACACGATTAAGGCTCTTCAATGAGAATATAATGAAAATACCACTTACTGTATATACTTGTCAAAAGTCAAGTCCAACTGCAAAGAACATAGAAACTGATCTACCATCACATCAGACTCTGGAAGATATGGGTCCATGCTGTCTGTTGTACAGATTGCTCCTAATAAACTGTACATTATATCTGTGGATGCACTACATGATGGTAGAGCTGTAGATGCATTACATGATGGCAGATCTGTGGATGCATTACATGATGGCAGATATGTGGATGCACTACATGATGGTAGAGCTGTAGATGTATTACATGATAGCAGATCTGTGGATGCATTATGTAATGGCAGATCTGTGGATGCATTATGTGATGGCAGATCTGTGGATACATTACATGATGGCAGATCTGTGGATGCATTACATGATGGCAGATCAGTGGATGCATTATGTGATGGCAGATCTGTGGATGCATTACATGATGGCAGATCTGTGGATGCATTACATGATGGCAGATCTGTGGATGCATTACATGATGACAGATATGTGGATGCATTACATGATGGCAGATATGTGGATGCACTACATGATGGTAGAGCTGTAGATGTATTACATGATGGCAGATCTGTGGATGAATTATGTGATGGCAGATCTGTGGATGCATTACATGATGACAGATATGTGGATGCATTACATTATGGCAGATCTGTGGATGCATTACATTAAACAGATATGTGGATGCATTATATGAAGGCAGATCTGTGGATACATTACATGATGACAGATATGTGGATGCATTACATGATTTCAGATCTGTGGATGCATTACTTGATGACAGATATGTGGCTGCATTACGTGATGGCAGATCTGTGGATGCATCATGTGATGTCAAATCTGGGTTTGTGCAGCTGGACATGGCTTATAAGCAAGTTGTCATATTAATTATCAAATGTTTAAAAAATTAAGACAAATCATTCACTACAATCTACTAAACAGTAGCATAACTAATAAACAGACACTGATAAAGTATTGGGACCTACAGACACTGATAAAGTATTGGGACCTACAGACACTGATAAAGTATTGGGACCTACAAACACTGATAAAGTATTGGGACCTACAGACACTGATAAAGTATTGGGACCTACAGACACTGATAAAGTATTGGGACCTACAGACACTGATAAAGTATTGGGACCTACAGACACTGATAAAGTAGTGTAACTTGTATAAACAGACATTAATAATTTGATACCCTGTAACCTTATGGCAATATTTTGACATGCAACACAATTTTGGAAAGCAACAAACTATACAGATCAGAATTAGTGCTAAAACCACACAGCATCACAAGTAACATTGTGAGTAAAGCCATGATGTAATATTTCTTAAAATATGGCATCCATTCAATGTAATTGTGCAACACTATACAACAATTATATTCCTGTTTTTTCTATCATGTCTATTTAGTATCTCATTTCAATACTTACCCAAACTCAAGAAATATTTGATTTTTATGAGATTTTATCAAATACATACACCTTTAAACCAATATTCTGCTCGCTTCAATTAAACACTAATTGGTCAAAGTCATTTGAAATATGAATTTCTCTTCTTGATTAGTCACAAACCCTTAAAGTAGGAGGTTAAAAAATAGTGGGAAGGTATCAAAGATTTCAAAACATCTTGTATGACAATGATTATAAATTTAGCTCTATCTATTTTCATATATAAATCTTCTCATTTGAAATTTTTGAGTACAAGAAATTAAAGGATTTTATGAAAAATTAAAAGTTCTATGGGTTAAAAATCTAATTAATTTGATATTTAACAATGCATATTAAACCAAAAATTAGAAGGTTGGAAAAATTAAATGAATTACAGTACTTTAGGATACCTATGTAATAATCTGTCGTGGCTTTAATAAAAAAAAAATGGCACATTGAATCTGAGTATGTATGGACCAAAATCTTTTCACTTACAATGGGTATCCCATCAATGAATCTGTGTATGCATGGACCAAAAACTGTTCACTTACAATGGGTATCCCATCATTGAATCTGTCTATGTATGGACCAAAAACTTTTCACTTACAATTGGCATCCCATCATTGAATCTGTGTATGTATGGACCAAAAACTGTTCACTTACAATGGGTATCCCATCATTGAATCTGTCTATGTATGGACCAAAAACTTTTCACTTACAATGGGTATCCCATCATTGAATCTGTGTATGTATGGACCAAAAACTTTTCACTTACTATGGGTATCCCATCATTGAATCTGTCTATGTATGGACCAAAAACTTTTCATTTACAATGGGTATCCCATCATTGAATCTGTGTATGTATGGACCAAAAACCATTCACTTACAATGGGTATCCCATCATTCGGCAAGTGACTTTGGCTGCAGCATCGGTAAAGAAATCATCGCAAACTGTTCCCCAAACATTATTGTGGTAGATCTCAACACGGCCCTGATACTGACTGCTGCCTCCAACCAGTCGGATGTTGTTGCCACTTGCTAAAAACCAGAGAAAGGGCACTGAGTTAGCAGGACACAATGCTTTCAACATGTACTCAACTATTTCAAACACAGTAGCATTTTTATTTCTGATCCAGTTCACCTAAACATCCTCTACCAGCCACTTGGGCTGCTGTTAAGAATTAGAATTATCCTCGATGTATCCTTGTAAAACAACAAAATATTCTCATCCTCACTCATTCACTTTAAACAGAGTTCAGGTTACAAAGAATGTGACCTTTGACCTCCAGTCCCTTTTCCCTGGGACTAGATCCAAAAGTAATAATCTTTATCTATCATATTTCCAAAAATGTTGACAGAAATATTTCCATGGTAAATGCTGCTATGTAATTGTAGAAGTATGGTTATTATTTCCATGGCGTATGTTCCTATGCAACTGGACAAGTACCTTTTTATTTCCATATCAAATATTGATATGTAATTATACAAATACAATCATTATTTATATGGCAAATGTTGTTATGCAATAGGACAAGTACCTTTTTATTTCCATATCAAATATTGATATGTAATTATACAAGTACAGTCATTATTTATATGGCAAATGTTGTTATGCAATTGGACAAGTACCTTTTTATTTCCTTATCAAATATTGATATGTAATTATACAAGTACAGTCATTATTTATATGGCAAATGTTGTTATGCAATTGGACAAGTACCTTTTATTTTCAATATCAAATATTGATATGTAATTATGCAAGTACAGTCATTATTTATATGGCAAATGTTGTTATGCAATTGGACAAATACCTTTTTATTTCCATATCAAATATTGATATGTAATTATACAAATACAGTCATTATTTATATGGCAAATGTTGTTATGCAATAGGACAAGTACCTTTTTATTCCATATCAAATATTGATATGTAATTATACAAGTACAGTCATTATTTATATGGCAAATGTTGTTATGCAATTGGACAAGTACCTTTTTATTTCCATATCAAATATTGATATGTAATTATACAAATACAGTCATTATTTATATGGCAAATGTTGTTATGCAATAGGACAAGTACCTTTTTATTCCATATCAAATATTGATATGTAATTATACAAGTACAGTCATTATTTATATGGCAAATGTTGTTATGCAATTGGACAAGTACCTTTTTATTTCCATATCAAATATTGATATGTAATTATACAAGTACAGTCATTATTTATATGGCAAATGTTGTTATGCAATTGGACAAGTACCTTTTATTTTCAATATCAAATATTGATATGTAATTATGCAAGTACAGTCATTATTTATATGGCAAATGTTGTTATGCAATTGGACAAATACCTTTTTATTTCCATATCAAATATTGATATGTAATTATACAAATACAGTCATTATTTATATGGCAAATGTTGTTATGCAATTGGACAAGTACCTTTTTATTTCCATATCAAATATTGATATGTAATTGTACAAGTAGTCATTATTACAATGGCAAATGTTGTTATGCAATTGGACAAGTACCTTTTTATTTCCTTATCAAATATTGATATGTAATTATACAAGTACAGTCATTATTACAATGGCAAATGTTGTTATGCAATTGGACAAGTACCTTTTTATTTCCATATCAAATATTGATATGTAATTATACAAGTACAGTCATTATTTATATGGCAAATGTTGTTATGCAATTGGACAAGTACCTTTTTATTTCCATATCAAATATTGATATGTAATTATACAAGTACAGTCATTATTTATATGGCAAATGTTGTTATGCAATTGGACAAGTACCTTTTATTTTCAATATCAAATATTGATATGTAATTATGCAAGTACAGTCATTATTTATATGGCAAATGTTGTTATGCAATTGGACAAATACCTTTTTATTTCCATATCAAATATTGATATGTAATTATACAAATACAGTCATTATTTATATGGCAAATGTTGTTATGCAATTGGACAAGTACCTTTTTATTTCCATATCAAATATTGATATGTAATTGTACAAGTAGTCATTATTTATATGGCAAATGTTGTTATGCAATTGGACAAGTACCTTTTTATTTCCTTATCAAATATTGATATGTAATTATACAAGTACAGTCATTATTTATATGGCAAATGTTGTTATGCAATTGGACAAGTACCTTTTTATTTCCATATCAAATATTGATATGTAATTATACAAGTACAGTCATTATTTCCATGACTGATGTTCCTATACAATTGTACAAGTACAGCTATTATTACCATGGCAAATGTTGCTATGTAATTGTACAAGTAGTCATTATTACAATGGCAAATGTTGCTATGTAATTGTACAAGTACTGTCATTATTTCCATGGCAAATGTTGCTATGTAATAGACCATTTCATTGAGACTTCGGCGAACTTCATAATTTACTCAGAATTTTGATCAAGTGGCGGGTGGTCAACTGACTGCAATATCTAATCAATAGCTGGTGGTCAAATAGTCTGGTCCCCTGCTTAGTATGCTCCCTAGTATAGTATAGTGGAGTGCATCGCAGGGAGCATACTAAGCAGGGGACCAGACTAGTGGTCAAAACAAGGCAGACGCATCAACATTAGCATCAACTGTTCCAACTACTTCAGCTTCATTTATCGAGTTGAAAAATGCCTATTCAACAGCGATCATGCCACAGATATTGATGAAATTTAATATTGGAACCATGCTGTCTTATTTTCTGGATTTTATAGCCATACGAGAGAGTAGCTATGAGCTCTTTACATCTGGACATGTACATGCGAGTATGGAAATGGTGTCAATGTTAAAAATTTAATCCATTTTGTTTTTACCATAACATTGTATTTCATAAATCGAGTTTCTTTTACCAATAAAGGGAATTTTTCATATTAATCAGCAGTATAACAAACCTGGAATATTTTTCGATGGTAAAGCTGCAGAAGTCCCAGGCATTTAGCGGGTAGGTAGTGGGCATTTCTTAATTTGTTTTAATCTGATACATCTAAACAACAATGTATGCCATTTTGTTATGTACACATGCCTAACAGTGTTTGATTGGCTGGAGTATAAAGTGACTTGGGAGGTTTTTCAGATAAATTTGGAGCAACTCAGTTAAATCCGGTATGAAATGGGCTATTGTATAAGTACAGCTATTATTTTCAATTGTATAATTAGTTCTTATTTTTATAGCAAATGTTCTTATACATCTGTACATATACAGTTTTTATTTCTATGGCCCTTTTTATACCACTGTACAAATACAACTTTTATTTCCATGGCCCTTTTTGTCTTAATGTAATTGTGATGGATCTAATTAAATGTCAAATTTGTTATCATTCCTATTTTATATATCACTTTTTTTCAGCTCTTGGCTCATGGGAACTAAAAATGATTTTACAAAATCTTTTATTCTATTCTATTTGTGTGTAATCTAATATTGTATCTGTGTGTATTTTACATGAGCTAATATTCTATTTGCGTGTAATCTATTATTCTATTTGTATAGTAGTTTACATCATTTGATATTTTATTTGTGTATATTTTACATGATCTAAAATTCTATTGTGTGTATTTTACATGATCTAATATTCTATTTGAGGGGCCCCAAGTGGCCGAGTGGTCTAAAGCGCTGACCATTACGGATCACTGCCATCTCACCTCTGTCTTCGTGATTTCTAGTCCAGACTCGGCTAACGTGGGTAAGTGAGAAAGCTTGTCAGTAGCTTCTCGTGGGTCAGTGGTTCTTCCCTGGCTTTTCCAGGGTTCTTCCTCCACCATTAATACTGGCCACCATGTATAGCCTTTCTTGTGCTGAAAAATGGCGTTAAACCCTACAAAAACAACAACAACAAAATAATCAAAAATTCTATTTTGTGTGTAATCTATTATTCTACTTCTGTAGTACTGTACAGCGTTTAATATTCTATTATTTGTGTAATTCATATGATCTAATGTTCTATTTGTGGGGTTTTAAATGATCTAATATTTTATTTGTGTGTAATCTATTATTTTATTTGTGAAATAATTTACATCATTTAATATTCTATTTGTATTTTACATGATCTAAACTTCTATCTGTGTATTTTACATTAAATATTCTATTTGTGTATTTAGATGATCTATTAATATATTTGTGTGAATTTTACATCATTTAATATTTTATTTGCATAGTATTTTACATCATTTAATCTTCTATTTGTGTGTATTTTACATAATCTAATATTCTATTGTGTATTTTCACATGACCTAATAATTCTATTTGTGTAGCATTTTAATGACCTAATATTCTATTTGTGTTTTCTAATATTCAATTTGTGTGTAATCTAATATTCAATTTTTGTGTAATCTAATATTGAATTTTTGTGTAATTTAATATTCAATTTGTGTGTAATCTAATGTTCAAATTTGTGTGTAATCTAATATTCAATTTGTGTGTAATTTAATATTCAATTTGTGTGTAATCTAATGTTCAATTTGTGTGTAATCTAATATTCTATTTGTGTGTAATCTAATATTCAATTTGTGTGTAATCTATGGTTTAATTTGTATGTAATCTAATGTTCAATTTGATTGTATTTTACATAATCTAATATTTTATTTGGTGTCATCTATTATTCTATTTGTTTGTATTTTACATCATCCAATATTCTATTTGTGTATTTTACATCATCCAATATTCTATTTGTTTGTATTTTACATCATCCAATATTCTATTTGTGTATTTTACATCATCCAATATTCTATTTGTTTGTATTTTACATCATCCAATATTCTATTTGTGTGTATTTTACATCATCCAATATTCTATTTGTTTGTATTTTACATCATCCAATATTCTATTTGTGTGTATTTTACATCATCCAATATTCTATTTGTGTGTATTTTACATCATCCAATATTCTATTTGTGTGTATTTTACATCATCCAATATTCTATTTGTGTGTATTTTGCTTAATCTAAAATTCTATTTGTGTGAAATCTAATATTCTATTTGTGTGTGTGTGTGTGTACTTTACTACATAATCTAATATTCTATTTGTGTGAAATCTAATATTCTATTTGTGTGTGTGTGTGTACTTTACTACATAATCTAATATTCTATTTGTGTGAAATCTACTATCCTATTTGTGTGTGTGTGTGTGTGTGTGTACTTTACTACATAATCTAATATTCTATTTGTGTGTAATCTAATGTTCTATTTGTGTGTGTGTGTGTGTGTGTGTGTGTACTTTACATAATCTAATATTCTATTTCTGTGCAATCTAATAATGTTTTTGCAGAATCCAATATTCTATTTGTGTGTATTTTAGATAATCTAATTTTCTATATTTGTGTTTGTACTTTTCATAATCCAATATTCTATTTGTGTGTGTACTTTGCATAATCTAATATTCTATTTGTGTGTATTTTGCATAATCTAATATTCTATTTGTGTGTATTTTGCATAATATAATATTCTATTTGTGTGTATTTTGCATAATCTAATATTCTATTTGTGTGTATTTTGCATAATCTAATATTCTATTTGTGTGTATTCTGAATAATCAAATATTTTCTCTGTGTGTAAATTTTACCTGTATTAAAGCACTATTAGAACACAACTTTGTTATAATTTCCCTCATCAAAAGAATCTGTGATTTACTATGAACAACAGTTGTTATGTATATGTTTTTTTTTGTTGTGTTGACAACTGTTAATAATATTATTAATAATAAGCCTTAATGACACTTTTTGATTAATTTCTCATTGGCTGATGAGGATTCAACAAATAATTCAGCAACTTCCCATTGGTAGGGCTAGGTCACATGAATAGGAAAGTTACATGCAAAATGTGTCACGTGATCTGTCACATGGGGTCTATTGCAAAATATAGTCATCACAGACATATATATATATATAAGTGAAATGAGCAATCAGTTTCATTTCAATTTTGGAGTTATCCTCATTTCATGTGTTCCTGTTGTAAGTCTGCAGACATGTTTTATGTTGTACTTAGGTATTATTTGAAAAGAAACCCATTCGTTTGGACTGTTCAGTAGAAGTAGAAAGTGCATCATAATTTGAGCTATCAAAGTGGAGTAAAGTTCTAAGACAGACAAGCCAGACATTATCAAAGTGGAGTAAAGATCTGACAGACAAGCCAGACATTATCAAAGTGGAGTAAAGTTCTATGACAGGCAGGCCAGACATTATCAAAGTGGAGTAAAGTTCTATGACAGGCAGGCCAGACATTATCAAAGTGGAGTAAAGTTCTATGACAGATGGGCCAGATATTATCAAAGTGGAGTAAAATTCTATGACAGGCAGGCCAGACATTATCAAAGTGGAGTAAAGTTCAATGACAGACAAGCCAGACATTATCAAAGTGGAGTAAAGTTCTATGACAGGCAGGCCTGACATTATCAAAGTGGAGTAAAATTCTATGACAGGCAGGCCAGACATTATCAAAGTGGAGTAAAGTTCGATGACAGACAAGCCAGACATTATTAAAGTGGAGTAAAGTTCTATGACAGGCAGGCCAGACATTATCAAAGTGGAGTAAAGTTCAATGACAGACAAGCCAGACATTATCAAAGTGGAGTAAAGTTCTATGACAGACAAGCCAGACATTATTAAAGTGGAGTAAAGTTCTATGACAGGCAGGCCAGATATTATCAAAGTGGAGTAAAGTTCTATGACAGACAAGCCAGACATTATCAAAGTGGAGTAAAGTTCTATGACAGACAAGCCAGACATTATCAAAGTGGAGTAAAGTTCTATGACAGGCAGGCCAGACATTATCAAAGTGGAGTAAAGTTCTATGACAGGCAGGCCAGACATTATCAAAGTGGAGTAAAGTTCTATGACAGGCAGGCCAGACATTATCAAAGTGGAGTAAAGTTCTATGACAGGCAGGCCAGACATTATCAAAGTGGAGTAAAGTTCTATGACAGGCAGGCCAGACATTATCAAAGTGGAGTAAAGTTCTATGACAGGCAGGCCAGACATTATCAAAGTGGAGTAAAGTTCTATGACAGGCAGGCCAGACATTATCAAAGTAGAGTAAAGTTCTATGACAGGCAGGCCAGACATTATCAAAGTGAAGTAAAGTTCTATGACAGGCAGGCCAGACATTATCAAAGTGGAGTAAAGTTCTATGACAGGCAGGCCAGACATTATCAAAGTGGAGTAAAGTTCTATGACAGGCAGGCCAGACATTATCAAAGTGGAGTAAAGTTCTATGACAGGCAGGCCAGACATTATCAAAGTGGAGTAAAGTTCTATGACAGGCAGGCCAGACATTATCAAAGTGGAGTAAAGTTCTATGACAGGCAGGCCAGACATTATCAAAGTGGAGTAAAGCTCTATGACAGGCAGGCCAGACATTATCAAAGTGGAGTAAAGCTCTATGACAGGCAGGCCAGACATTATCAAAGTGGAGTAAAGTTCTATGACAGGCAGGCCAGACATTATCAAAGTGGAGTAAAGTTCTATGACTGGCAGGCCAGACATTATCAAAGTGGAGTAAAGTTCTATGACAGGCAGGCCAGACATTATCAAAGTGGAGTAAAGTTCTATGACAGGCAGGCCAGACATTATCAAAGTGGAGTAAAGTTCTATGACAGGCAGGCCAGACATTATCAAAGTGGAGTAAAGTTCTATGACAGGCAGGCCAGACATTATCAAAGTGGAGTAAAGTTCTATGACAGGCAGGCCAGACATTATCAAAGTGGAGTAAAGTTCTATGACAGGCAGGCCAGACATTATCAAAGTGGAGTAAAGTTCTATGACAGGCAGGCCAGACATTATCAAAGTGGAGTAAAGTTCTATGACAGGCAGGCCAGACATTATCAAAGCTGTAAAAAAAAAAAGAGATGAATTTTTGAATAACATTATTTAAATTCATTCCTTGCCTGATGAAGGTCATGAATTCCTCTTCCTTATTCACTTTCATTAAAAAATGTATTGAGAGACAATCAATTAAAATCAATCAATCTTCACAATTACAGCATAAATTCATTAGAATATATTAAAACTTGGGACTCTGCATTTTCACTCACACACTTGATATATTAAAACTTGGGACTCTGTATTTTCACTCACACACTTGATATATTAAAACTTGGGACTCTGTATTTTCACTCACACACTTGATATATTAAAACTTGGGACTCTGCATTTTCACTCACACACTTGATATATTAAAACTTGGGACTCTGCATTTTCACTCACACACTTGATATATTAAAACTTGGGACTCTGCATTTTCACTCACACACTTGGCAGATAACCCCGACATCCTCAGAGTGGTCGCAGTTGCTCTGACCCGGACGCTTGCTGTCACACTGCAGCAGGTTGACTTCTCCCCCCATGCATGTCACATCATCCAACATGATAGGCCCCGAACCTTGACCAAAGAATGCATTACCCTTAGCAATGGCTCCATCTCTGAAACAGGATGGTTATTACTATGTTAATGCCAGGTAATACTAGAAATTTTGGAAAAATGTGAGCAAGATTTTTTCTTGTTTATAAAATATAAATTCTCTTGAAAACTCACTATTAGACTTTAAAATTATAGTTAAATACACCAGGCTTTGATGAACTAGGTTCAACACTGTTGAATATTTAATATTTTGAATGTACACTAACTTCAGTAATTGTTAAATTAAAATATTATTCACATCTAGTAATAACAACAACAAAAATCATAAAAATAAAATTGACAAAAAATTCACAAGTTTCCTGGCACAAATCAAATATCAGTTTATGGTGAAGCATGTTGAATTTGTGTCATAATAAGACCTGGGTAAAAAAAAAATAATATAAGTTATCTAGGGGCTATCAGAACGCTGCATCTGGGCTACCTTATATTAGACCAGGGGGTCTAAGAACATGAACTGTTTTATATTTCTTCAACAATCCTGGATCAGCTGTCTTGTTGAGTCCAAAGGAAAAGCAGTTAACTTCCATTTCCTTAGCATGGTATAGACAATGTGTTAAAGGCAAACCAACCAACCAACCATTATATTTCTTGAAAACATATCTACATAAATATTTTACAAATGATAAATGCAACAACATATAAGAAAGTGAAATAGTATAACTTACTAATTCTGGTAGCCCATGGTATAACTTTCTAATTCTGGAAGCCCAGGGTATAACTTACTAATTCTGGTAGCCCAGGGCATAACTTACTAATTCTGGTAGCCCAGAAGCTTAAAATTCCATAATCAAGTGCCTTCATTACTTAATGTAAAGTACTCTTGGCCACCATCTACAATTTGAAATATTGTCATTCCGGGAGGCCAAATAGTTTTACCAGACTGACCATACTTTTGAAATACTCTTGACCCAAATGAGATTGTTCACTGAATTAAATAAAGTCAATCATCATAGGTTACATGATTTTAACCTTGGTCTATACAACTTGCGATTTGAACTAATTTTGTCAAGAAGACAAATATATTTTCAACTGCTTATCCATTGAACAGGAAGTGTAACCCTGAAACCAACAGTTACATTACCATGGAAACATACCTAGCATATCCAAGTTGTATACAAACAACGCCAGCTGCTGCAGAAGAGAAACTATCATCACAGACTGTGCCCCAGGTTCCATTCAAGTTTATTTCCACTCGTCCCTGGCTTGGAATGCCCTGTCCATTTACAAGCCTCACTGGTGTGTTAGGAACTAAAAATAGATTACAGTGAAACTTCCCTAAACTTGAAACTGTTGTGACACCCTAAACTGGACACTGTTGTGACAGAATAATTTGTTTTATAAGGGTGTCCTTATACAACAGTTTAATATGTGCTAGAAAGGAATTCTTGCAACTAAAATAAGTGGTCACCGTGCTTAGATTAGAGAAGTGGTCAGTATACTGAGAGAAGTGGTCAGTGTGCTGAGATTAGAGAATTGGTATTAGAGAAAAACTTGTCTAGGCAAGTTCCTCTACATTTAAATTATGCTATTAAATGACATTTTATTTGAGAAACACAAACTTAGGCACACATCAATTAAAGTTTCCATGCAAAATTTAGGCTCTAATAGAATTTTCGACTTTCCAAGCAATATGTGCAACCATGTCAACACCAGAATGTAATCAACCATCACACAGCCTTCATCTACAAGTAATGTATACAGCCATGTCAACACCAGAATGTAATCAACCATCACACAGCCTTCATCTACAAGTAAAGTGTACAGCCATGTCAATGCCAGAATGTAATCAACCATCACACAGCCTTCATCTACAAGTAATGTATACAGCCAAGTCAAAACCACAATGTAATCAACCATTACACAGCCTTCATCTACAAGTAATGTGTACAGCCTAGTCAACACCAGAATGTAATCAACCATCACACAGCCTTCATCTACAAGTAATGTGTACAGCCATATCAACACCAGAATGTAATTAACCATCACACAGCCTTCATCAACAAGTAATGTGTACAGCCAAGTCAACACGAGAATGTAATCAATAATTACATAGCTTTCATCTACAAGTAATGTGTACAGCCATGTCAACACCAGAATGCAATAATAATTACATAGCCTTCATCTACAAGTAATGTGTGCAGCCATGTCAATACCAGAATGTAAACAATGATTACACTGCTTACATCAACAAGATTTTATAAGTGTTGCATATAATTATAATACTATACTGTATGCTTAAATATTGTCCATGACTAGATATTGTACTTTAAGATAATGGTCATATGAAAACAAAAGGTTTACATCACAAACTTTTGTCCATGTTTATATATTGTACTTTAAGATAATCGTCATATGAAAACAAAATGTTTACATCACAAACTTTTGTCCATGATTGTAGGTTACAAACAGGTTGCTTATCACCATTGTGGTCCTTACTGGGGTTTTCCTGGGTTCTCACCCCTCACTTATGCTGACCATGATGTATAGCCTTTCCTGCACTGAGAAAGGGTATTAAACCCCAAAACAACAATAACCAAGCTGTTTCTAGAGTTAAGGAAGAAAGGAATGGTTGAGGCTGTGAACATGCACATATTTTATATGGGTGATGCTGATGTTAGCACAACTGAGAAGAGTTAAAAAAGGATTAGTCTGGTTAATAAGAAATATCTTTTAATGAGATCGTATTATTAAGTCTGTTAAACCCCTTTCACAACTTCCATGAAGTTAGAAACCAGTGTGTGTGTGTGTGTGTGTGTGTGTGTGTGTGCATGAGTGAATGCATGTATGTATGTGTGTGTGCATGAGTGAATGCATGTATGTATGTGTGTGTGTTTGTTTGTGTGTGTGTGTGTGCATGAGTGAATGCATGTATGTATGTGTGTATGTGCATGAGTGAATGCATGTATGTATGTGTGTGTATGTGCATGAGTGAATGCATGTATGTATGTGTGTGTGCATGAGTGAATGCATGTATGTGTGTGTGCATGAGTGAATGCATGCATGTATGTGTGTGTGCATGAGTGAATGTATGTATGTGTATGTGTGGTGTATGTGTGTGTGCATGAGTGAATGCATGTATGTGTGTGCATATGAGTGAATGCATGTGTGTGTGCATGAGTGAATGCATGCATGTATGTGTGTGCATGAGTGAATGCATGTATGTATGTGTGTGTGCATGAGTGAATGCATGTATGTATGTGTGTGTGCATGAGTGAATGCATGTATGTGTGTATGTGTGGTGTATGTGTGTGTGTGCATGAGTGAATGCATGTATGTGTGTGTGCATATGAGTGAATGCATGTGTGTGTGCATGAGTGAATGCATGTATGTATGTGTGTGTGTTGGTTCAACATTGTAATATGGACTACTAACGATAAAAGTTGCAAACCTCTACATATAACAGAGAGATCTTCGCTATGGTCACAGTTGCTTTGGCCCCAGGGGCGATAGTTACAATTGTCAATGGCAGTTTCATCCCCAGTACATTTCAAATCATCCAGCCAAATGGTATTATTACCAGCTCCAAAGTAAGAACCACTCTTCACTGCTGCATTGGTCCTATTGTTAGTAGAAAAACAGAAAAATGAAGTGTATTAAGCCATGTTGATGATGCCAGTAATTGTCAGTGACTGCCAGTGATTGTCATTGACTGCCAGTGATTGTCAGTGACTGCCAGTGATTGTCAGTGATTGCCAGTGATTTTCAGTGATTGCCAGTGATTGTCAGTGATTGCCAGTGATTGTCAGTGATTGCCAGTGATTGTCAGTGATTGCCAGTGATTGTCAGTGACTGCCAGTGATTGTCATTGACTGGCAAAATCTCAAAAGTGATCAAATATTTCAATCAGAATTTAGGTTGAATTAAATAACCAATTCACTTTTCAGAATTTCAAGTCACAGTACAAACCTGATGCCTACAATAAGAACTATATATTTAACACTTTACAATAACAACAAAAGAAGCTCAATTCCTTAAGAAAGAAAAAACTTGCAGAAACGAATAATTTTACATTAGGTCACAAAATTATTAGTATAAAAAGATGAACATTTTAGACAAAGAGATAATTATTAAAAGTGATATAATTTATATACAAATTTTATAGAATCAATGTAGCTAGCCAGTCTAGACTGCACAACATGCTAATTAAAATATAATTTATATACAAATTTTATGGAATCAATGTAGCTAGCCAGTCTAGACTGCACAACATGCTAATTAAAAGTAATACAATTCATATACAACCATATTGCATCTTCATGTAAGCCCATACATGCCTGTTCACAGTAACAATTAAAATCCTGAAAAAATAAATGGTGTATCCATTCCTCTAATTCTTAGAACCTTAAATTCCTTTGATATATTTTTGTCCCCTCCCCCAACCATCAACTTTCCTTTCATATATTTTATTCCCCAAAACAAAACAACTATCAACTTTCCTTTTCCCCATCATTCTTTTAAATCTTCAGTACTGCTTCATCTCTGCCACCATCTTTCACCTATTTACAGTCTAATCAACAGGTTTCTTACCATCAATATTCTTTTTTTTACATTGAGAAACCTACCAGTCTATTGATAGATTACTTATCTATTTTTATCCAAGTCCACATAGAAAACTCCAATTCAAATTTTTACAAAAAATTGGATTTTCTGGAATTTCCTTATTTCATAATGCTGAATTTACACTATCTTTCATAATTCTGCAATCTCCAGAACAGTTGACATGTTTGAGTGATGCCAGAATCACATCATCTCTGAAAGTGGATCAAGATTTTCTAGTGTTCAGGCTGGTTTGAACTGGTATGACACATGTGACTGTAATATAAGTGTACTAAAACATAAGAACTAGTTAATAAAAAAATTCATTTGTTTTAAAAAAACTCATTTTTGTCACATATTTGCTGTAACAATGCAATTACTTAGTAACTCATTACATAAAAATAACAATAATTAATGGCTTGCCATGTGCACGAAATTTGATGAAGTACTGTAAACTCATGCCTGATCGTGGAACAATTTGCCCTCATGAAGTCCTTAACATTCAGCTTAGGCCCTGGCTCTTGTGTTCAATCTCTTCACACTTGGCCTTTGACCTTGTGCTCAAGCTCTTTACACTTGACCTTTGACCTAGTGCTCAATCTATTTACACTTGGTCTTCGACCTTGTGCTAAATTTTTAAAACTCAGCCTTTGCCCTCATGCTCAGCCTTTAAACACTCAGCTTCTGGTCTCAAAATCAATCTCAAATAGGCAAATTGAGGTTAAAAATAAAAATGATTCCACCAAGCTCTGAATGGCTGACAATTCTGTTAATTATCACTAAAAGGTCTTCAGACTTACGTTGAGAATCCAAGCTGTCTACAAATGACTTGAGCTGTTCTCTGATTGGCAAAGTCATCACAAATGGTTCCCCATGATCCAGAATGGAACACCTCCACCCTACCTTCTGTTGGTACTAATCCACCAACCAAACGTAATGGACTCCGTGTAGTGGCACCTAAGAATGTGAAGAGAAAAAATGATTTTGATGATCATTCACTTTATGTGACTTAAAATATAGTGTCTTATCACCGAAGAACATTGTGCATACTCCCTACTTCCTACAAGATAATGCATACTCAATGTACACTCTCCACAAGATAATGCATACTCCATGCATACTCTGCACAAGATAATGCATACTCAATGTACACTCTCCACAAGATAATGCATACTAAATGTACACTCTCCACAAAATAATGCATACTCAATGCATACTCTCCACAAGATAATGCATACTCAATGTACACTCCACAAGATAATGCATACTCAATGTACACTCTCCACAAAGTAATGCATACTCAATGTACACTCCACAAGATAATGCATACTCAATGTACACTCTCCGCAAGATAATGCATACTCAATGTACACTCTCCGCAAGATAATGCATACTCAATGTATACTCTCCAAAAGATAATGCATACTCAATGTACACTCTCCACAAGATAATGCATACTCAATGTACACTCTCCTCAAGATAATACATACTCAATGTACACTCTCACCAAGATAATGCATACTCAAAGTACACTCTCTGCAAGATAATGCATACTCAATGTACACTCTCCACAAGATAATGCATACTCAATGTACACTCTCCACAAGATAATGCATACTCAATGTACACTCTCCACAAGATAATGCATACTCCATGCATACTCTCCACAAGATATTGCATACTCAATGTACACTCTCCACAAGATAATGCATACTCAATGTACACTCCACAAGATAATGCATACTCAATGTACACTCCACAAGATAATGCATACTCAATGTACACTCTCCACAAGATAATGCATACTCAATGTACACTCTCCAAAAGATAATGAATACTCAATGTACACTCTCCACAAGATAATGCATACTCATTGTACACTCTCCAAAAGATAATGCATACTCATTCTACACTCCACAAGATAATGCATACTCAATGTACACTCTCCAAAAGATAATGGATACTCAATGTACACTCTCCACAAGATAATGCATACTCAATGTACACTCTCCGCAAGATAATGCATACTCAATGTACACTCTCACCAAGATAATGCATACTCAATGTACACTCTCCGCAAGATAATGCATACTCAATGTACACTCTCCACAAAATAATGCATACTCAATGTACACTCTCCACAAGATAATGCATACTCAAAGTACACTCTCCACAAGATAATGCATACTCCATGCATACTCTCCACAAGATAATGCATACTCAATGTACACTCTCCACAAGATAATGCATACTCCATGCATACTCTCCACAAGATATGGCATACTTAATGTACACTCTCCACAAGATAATGCATACTCAATGTACACTCTCCACAAGATAATACACAATCTATGCACATTTCCCACAAAATGATGCATACTCCGTGCACACATCCCACAAGAAAATACATACTCATACACATTTCCCACAAGATGATGCATACTCAATGTACACTCTCCAAAAGATAATGGATACTCAATGTACACTCTCCACAAGATAATGGATACTCATTGTACACTCTCCACAAGATAATGCATACTCATTGTACACTCTCCACAAGATAATGCATACTCATTGTACACTCCACAAGATAATGCATACTCATTGTACACTCTTTAAAAGATAATGCATACTCATTGTACACTCTCCACAAGATAATGCATACTCATTGTACACTCTACAAGATAATGCATACTCATTGTACACTCCACATGATAATGCATACTCAATGTACACTCTCCACAAGATAATGCATACTCATTGTACACTCCACAAGATAATGCATACTCAATGTACACTCTCCAAAAGATAATGAATACTCAATGTACACTCTCCACAAGATAATGCATACTCATTGTACACTCTCCACAAGATAATGCATACTCATTGTACACTCTCCACAAGATAATGCATACTCAATGTACACTCTCCACAAGATAATGCATACTCATTGTACACTCCACAAGATAATGCATACTCATTGTACACTCTCCAGAAGATAATGCATACTCAATGTACACTCTCCAAAAGATAATGAATACTCAATGTACACTCTCCACAAGATAATGCATACTCATTGTACACTCTCCAAAAGATAATGCATACTCAATGTACACTCTCCACAAGATAATGCATACTCCATGCACACTCTCCACAAGATAATGCATACTCATTGTACACTCTCCACAAGATAATGCATACTCAATGTACACTCTCCACAAGATAGTGCATACTCAATGTACACTCTCCACAAGATAATGCATACTCATTGTACACTCCAAAAGATAATGCATACTCATTGTACACTATACAAGATAATGCATACTCAATGTACACTCTCCAAAAGATAATGCATACTCATTGTACACTCCACAAGATAATGCATACTCAATGTACACTCTCCAAAAGATAATGAATACTCAATGTACACACTCCACAAGATAATGCATACTCATTGTACACTCCAAAAGATAATGCATACTCATTGTACACTACACAAGATAATGCATACTCAATGTACACTCTCCAAAAGATAATAAATACTCAATGTACACTCTCCACAAGATAATGCATACTCATTGTACACTCTCCACAAGATAATGCATACTCAATGTACACTCTCCACAAGATAATGCATACTCCATGCACACTCTCCACAAGATAATGCATACTCATTGTACACTCTCCAAAAGATAATGAATACTCAATGCACACTCTCCACAAGATAATGCATACTCAATGTACACTCTCCACAAGATAATGCATACTCCATGCATACTCTCCACAAGATAATGCATAGTTAATGTACACTCTCCACAAGATAATGCATACTCAATGTACACTCTCCACAAGATAATACACAATCTATGCACATTTCCCACAAAATGATGCATACTCCCTGCACACATCCCACAAGAAAATGCATACTCATACACATTTCCCACAAGATGATGCATAGTCCCTACACATTTTCTACATAATGTTATCACAAGAAAATCTACTACAATCTATTACTCTCCATCTTCTGGTAGGATAAGTGCTTCTTTAGAATTTTACAGGATAGGATAAAAAAAGATAAAAATTTATGAATGATCATCCTTTATTTATGTAGTCTAGGAAGGACAATGGCATAGAACTTGCATAAACTTCAGACACTCCAGGTTATATTCCCAGTGCTGCCATCATGTGCAAGTGTTGGTGATATCATTATCTGGACCTAAACAGATCATATCTGCAGAGACAGCATCATGGTATTGGTCTGTGAGTCAAGGAGGTAAACTTTCTTATACAGTTTAAAATCAGTTTGATAATTCTTTTTATTTTGTATGGTTGAGTCATACTTTTCATAAATGCATACCAATTTTAGTGAATAGGAACAACATGATTCAAGAAAATGAAAGTGTAATGAAATGAATGAACACACATATGAACATACAAAATAAAAATCAAACCCAATAACATTTGCAGGGAGATAATAGATGTCATGGAATATCAGATTCTTTATCATGTTGATTCTGTGTCTGTGGGTGTGGGCATCTAGAGGGATGCTCAAAACAAATTAAGCTGAACAGGTAATATTGTAAAAACTCACCTCCACATACAACACCTGCATCTTCTGAGTGGTCACAATTACTTAATCCCCAATCTTGATGTCCACAGGCTACAATGCTTGCTTCAGTCCCATTACAGGAGACATCATCTAGCCAAATCTGACCTGTACCACGACCAAAGAATGAACCAGTGCGTGGTCTTGCTTGATATCTATAATTATAATATTTTTTTAATCAATTCTATTTGATTATCCTGAGAGACAGTGACATTGCCTATAAAATTTTCATCCAAATAATTGTTGTTGTGGGCTAAATATCATTTTCAGCACATGATAGGCTATACATGGCTGACAGTATAACTAGTGAAGGAAGAACCCAGGCAAACAATGGGAAGATCCACTGATCCATGGGAAGTTACTGGAAAGCTTTCTCGCATACCAGATAGGCCAAGTCTGATTCTTGAACCCTAGATCTCTGTAAGAACCCCAGAAAATGTCCAAATTTAATTTCTTTATTTTATAATTTGTTTTCTATATTTTATATAGACATACCTATGTCTTTAAAATATGTTGTATTTTCATATTATAAGCATGTGATAACATTATCTGAGGTCATGTGTGAGGTGTTAAATGGAGAAAATGTGAAAAATGCAGTTGACAAGAATATGTTCACACAAATTAAACTATCCATACAGTCATGGAACAAATCTTTCAAGAAGTATTCCTTGTTAGATAAGCTGAAATCATTGAAGCTAATGTTGTTTCACTCATGTGGGATATGTTCATTTTAAAGAAAAATTTTAGAATCTAATTATTGCATTACTGATCAATAGGAATTTATGCGCTGTTTAATCATATCTATAAAATCAATTTCTGAAATTGTCTATACTCATCATTTATTTATAGCATTTGTTATGGTTATGTCATATCCAGTATATATCAACTGCAACACATGTACACTTGATATAATAAAAGTTTGAAATTAACCATTAATTTTGTTCCCAAACTGGCTTGTATTCAATTAGGAAAATTTCAAAAATATACCCAATATCTTTGAAAGCCTCAAATACTAACAGTACATTTGATATCGTGTTTCATTGCTTTTTAAATAGAAGATACTTTTTATAACCATATAACACATATCCAAATTTTATACATGTTCTCATTTGTGCTCATCAATGATAAACAGAAAAATGAAGGCAAAATGTGTAACTTAGACTATTTGCAATTTTTGTTGCTATACAATTTTTGGTCTCTTCATAGCAACAAAAACAAACTTGATGTTCAAATCTTAATTGATTGCATGTTTATATGTGCAATTTTATTTTTTCATCTCAGATTGCATTTTGAGGCATTCTTTATTTTAAATCAAAATATTTGGACGAGAGCAGCTAAACATAGAAGAAGCACATTGAGGAATGATGTTGACAGCAAGAAAAAAAGGAAGCAACCAATTACATTTTTTTTACTAAACATGTCTATTAAAATGTAACAATGATAAGAAATAAGAAATCTCCATGTATTTTTTCATTATGTAATCATATTAAGTTGCATTTATTGTTTTTTATTCTACACTACTTTTTTACAAATATATTTGCACTCAGGCAAACAGTATAATGAATAATGTGAATCACACCCATATATTAAATCAGCATGGAATCCATTAAAAATGCAATTTTCATTAGTTTCCTGGAAGATATGTTTTCATTTCATGACTTACTGAAGTGTTCACTATAAATTATCATCCAAAGACATGATTTAAAATAGACACACTCAGTAAATCACTGTCAAATTATTTATTACAGCAATTTTCACAGAATTATTTATTGATTAATAATAATAATAATACATTAATTAATAATTATTAATTTAATTATTGAAGAAAAAGATTATTTTACATTTGGTCTACTTTAAGTGAAACAACTTGTATAAAATCTATTAATTTTTAAATAAAATGAAAAGAAACCAAAAAGCAGAATATATATGGTTGCTTATACTTTAATGATGTAAAAAAAATGGCAAGGGTGGTAGGTGGGTGAGTTTTATAGACATTGACAGCTTTATGCTGCCAAGGAAGTGCAAGTTAAGTGCTTTTTAAAATGACACACTGAGGCAACCTGCCAGGGCTGTGGCTTGGATAGGTATTGCACAGAGTCCCCTATATTAAGAATCAAATGCTCTACCAAAGGAGCAAATGCATTTCTTACTCTCCACCCAAAAAACAAATTAAATTTTGGGTCTGGACCTTTAGTCATAAGGGAGAGGCATGTGTCTCATGTACACTGAACTTAATGAAATTATTTTTGGCTTCCTTAAAAGGTCTCCATTCAGTTGTAAAGTAGACATGGTTGGTCAAAGCTTAACAGGCACAGGCAATTGTGGGATGAGACTTTTTTTTTAGGTCGTAATGCCTTTATCTGCTTTATACCTCTTACAAGGGTAATTTGTGGTCCTGTATTGCCTCTCTACACAACATTGAACAGCTTTGACCATACGTAAATATGCACATATATATTTCCATTGAAATTTGACTAAGAGCATCCATGACAAGAGAGGGAATGAAATTATATGAAACAATTTGTGGTGATGGTTCTTTTGGAGCATATTTTACGAACTTAGCCAGTTCTTCGCTGCTGCATTTTTAATGTCTGATGCACATTTTTTAGTTCTTTTTTTTAAACTTGATTTGTGCATTTTTGTTGTGTATGTACACATGTGAAATGGCACACATGCAAACTGAACTCATAAATCAATAGAATAATTACGTCTAAAATTTGGTATAAAATTATCTTCAAATATGCTGTTCTTTAAAAACAAATTGCTTCAAAGTTTGCTTATTTCCTTGTTTTATCATTAAGTTCAACACAGAACATTTGGTATACATGTATTCAAGTACTGTTTGTTTTAATAAAATTTTCAGTGGGGGGGTTGATGTTTGGATTTATATTTATTGCTATGTATATTTTTCTTGTTGTACCATATGAATTTTTTTCAACTAATGGATAAAATATGTTCTTTTCACTTCTATACATCAGAGCAAAAAGATACAGCTGCCTGTCTACTCATTGTCCTCACAATATAAATTTAAAAGACTTTTAATACCAGAATTTTTTTAAATTTAAAAGCCTTTAAATACCAGAATTTTATAATTTTAAAAAATTTTAATATCAGAATTTAATAAATTTAAAAGCCTTTAAATACCAGAATTTTATATATTTAAAACCTATAACCCAAAAACATTCTAATCAAATATTGTCAACTTATGTTGATAAGTTCTAAGAAGTCATTTAAAGCTTTCTATTTTTAGCAACAGCCAATCTTTATGCCATGATGCTAAGTGTGATCAGTTGAACAACCTTATAGAAGAAGTCATTAAAACTAAGAACCATGGCTATATTTGATGGTAGACTGGCATCATTCTATTATTAACAACCATGGCTATATTTGATGGTAGACTGGAATCATTCTGTTATTAACAAACATGGCTATATTTTGATGGTAGACTGGCATCATTCTATTATTAACAACCATGGCTATATTTGATGGTAGACTGGCATCATTCTATTATTAACAACCATGGCTATATTTGATGGTAGATTGGCATCATTCTATTATTAACAACCATGGCTATATTTGATGGTAGACTGGCATCATTTGCATGAAATTTAAAGCTCTGAAAGCAAGAATACATTCTCTCAGATTTGGTATGTTTATCCCCTTGTAGAAATGATAGCCATATTTGATGGAGGATCAGGAACAGCAGCAGTTGTACCAGCTTTGGATGTCCTCTGTGCTGGGATGCTTTCTCTAAAATTTCTGTTGAACACTTTTTTTTATAGAATAAGTCATATAAAGTTTTTGTATTTTAAGTAATGCTTACCATATTTGGTTGTGTATTATTTGTTCTCATTTGAAAGGTCTTCATCCTATACTGACCAACTGCCTACTTAATTATACCAAAAAAGTGTTATTGACCAACTGCCAATGTTACTAGACCAAATAAATCCATATTGACCAACTGTCTATTTGCCTAGGTCAAATAAACCTAAACTGACCAAATGCCTACTTAATTATACCAAACAAATTGTTACTGACAAACTGCCAATGTTACTAGACCAAATAAATCCATATTGACCAACTGTCCATTTTCCTAGGTCAAATAAACCTATACTGACCAAATGCCTACTTAATTATACCAAAAAAGTGTTATTGACCAACTTCTAATGTTACTAGACCAAATAAATCCATATTGACCAACTATCTATTTTCCTAGGTCAAAAAAAACCTATACTGACCAAATGCCTACTTAATTATACCAAAAAAGTGTTACTGACCAACTGCCAATGTTACTAGACCAAATAAATCCATATTGACCAACTATCTATTTTCCTAGGTCAAATAAACCTATACTGACCAAATGCCTACCATCTAGTGATAAGGAGCTGTGATAAGATTTTCAATCTGGTCACCATGGTTACTATACTGAATGTCAGATCAGCAACATTGTAATTTAGGAAAAAACAAAACATCATAAGAAGTCTTTTAATGAAAGCCCAATGTTGATGTGATCAGTAGAAGTGGAGATAACAAGGTTTTCAATGGGAAACCAGTTTTATTTTGGACCAATTAGACCTAGGGATGATATGTAGTTAAAGGTTCATGGCAATCATCCTAGTACTTTATTATGCATTGCAAAAATAATCTTGTGGTAATGAATGGACAACAGGCCAGGCATATTAATGAACAGACAGATGACTGGCCAGGTATAACAATAATAATCTTGTGGTAATGAATGGACTACTAGCCAGGCCTATTAATGAACAGACAGATGACTGGCTAGGTGTAACAATAATAATCTTGTGGTAATGAATGGACTACAGGCCAAGCATATTAATGAAGAGACAGATGACTGGCTAGGTATAACAATAATAATCTTGTGGTAATGAATGAACAACAGGCCAGGCATATTAATGATTAACAGACGACTGGACAGGTATAACAATAATAATCTTAAGGTAATGAATGGACAACAGGCCAGGCATATTAATGAACAGACAGATGACAGGCTAGGTATAACAATAATAATCTTGTGGTAATGAATGGACTACAGGCCAAGCATATTAATGAAGAGACAGATGACTGGCTAGGTATAACAATAATAATCTTGTGGTAATGAATGGACAACAGGCCAGGCATATTAATGAATAGATAGATGACAGGCCAGGTATAACAATAATAATCTTGTGGTAATGAATGGACAACAGGCCATGGAAAAAAAATTGAATAGATAGATGACTGGCCAGGTATAACAATAATAATCTTGTGGTAATGAATGGACAACATGCCAGGCATATTAATGAATAGATAGATGACTGGCCAAGTATAACAATAATAATCTTGTGGTAATGAATGGACTACAGGTCAGGCATGTTAATGAATAGACAGATGACTGGCCAGGTATAACAATAATAATCTTGTGGTAATGAATGAACTACAGGTCAGGTATGTTAATGAATAGGCAGATGACTGGCCAGGTATAACAATAATAATCTTGTGGTAATGAATGGACTACAAGTCAAGCATGTTAATGAATAGACAGATGACAGGCCAGGTATAACAATAATAATCTTGTGGTAATGAATGGACAACATGCCAGGCATATTAATGAATAGACAGATGACTGGCCAGGTATAACAATAATAATCTTGTGGTAATGAATGGACTACAGGTCAGGCATGTTAATGAATAGACAGATGACTGGCCAGGTATAACAATAATAATTTTGTGGTAATGAATGGACTACAGGTCAGGCATGTTAATGAATAGACAGATGACTGGCTAGGTATAACAATAATAATCTTGTGGTAATGAATGGACTACAGGTCAGGTATGTTAATGAATAGACAGATGACTGGCCAGGTATAACAATAATAATCTTGTGGTAATGAATGGACTACAAGTCAAGTATGTTAATAAATAGACAGATGACAGGCCAGGTATATAACAATAATAATCTTGTGGTAATGAATGGACTACAGGTCAGGCATGTTAATGAATAGACAGATGACAGACCAGGTATAACAATAATAATCTTGTGTTAATGAATAGACTACAGATGATGGGCAATCATTTAATTTTTACAGATCCATGACTAAAAACAACATCCACAATGAAAAGGGGTATAATGATATTAAACTGAAGATAATCTCCTTACGTGGGTTTATTGAGCTGTCTGCAAATCACCAAGGCAGCATTATTGTCAAAGTTGTCATCGCAAATTGTACCCCATATTCCATTCCTGTTGATCTCTACACGACCTTCATTAGTATTACTACCCCCAACAAGGCGGATCTGCAAGTTGGTAACAATGCCTGAAAACACAAGACCACAATTTAAAGAGAAATACAAAATAAATACTGTTTTTAAATTCCAAGTCATAAAAAAAGGTTTAAATAAGATTAGATTTTACCTAATAATTTTATACATAATTATCACTGAACAATTTTAGTAATATATGAAGGCTCTGATCTAACTTTAATTGTTCTTCCTTCATGTGTAAGACTTCGTTACATATCTATTTTCTTATTAATTTAGGTTTTAAACATTTTATTAACATTAAACTGGACTCTAGCATTATCACAGCAATCATGTCCATAAAAAATGTTTATCTTTTTAAATAGAATGCCACACTTCTAACAACTACAGTTATCATGTAGCTAATGCATGTATAAATTGACAGCTTTTTTACATGTTTATAATATAAACTGACACCTTTATTACATATGCTCAAAATGTAAATTTACACATTTCATCATTACATATTATCATAATGTAAATTTACACCAATCTATATTACATCAGATTCTAACATCTTTGTTCTGGTAGCAGTTTACATTTTACTACAATGACTTTTTACCTGTGTTACACTAGATGCCTATTTTATCACTACAGTTCAAATAAACCACAATGAATTTTTGCAGTTAAACATGTGGACACAGCACTACACTGGATATTTTTACTGGAATTTTATTTTAATCTCATCTCCTTATTTTCTCCATTTCCTTAAAATCTGATTCCATCTTTGGCATGAATCTGTGCACACTACAGTAAACTGATTAATTATCTGAATTACACTAATCCAGTGTTTTCACAGTGACCAAAGTTACAAACAGCTAGAAACAGTTTACACTGTGATACACTGCTTCACATCTGAATTGCAATATAATTTAATGCTCTCATTGTGACAAGTTATGTAACCTTCCATTAAAATTTTCCACAACATATTACACCAATGATGAAACAAATTACAGTGTTGCTAGATGTTCTCATGGTGACCAGTTATAAAGAACTATATAATTTATTAAAGTGTTTACATTGTTCTAAACTAGTGTTACATGAATAACACTGTAATCTCATGTTCCCAATGTGACCATTCCTATAAAAAGCTAGAATGTAAATTTGCTATTAAATGTATCCCACCACACTACACCAATGATGAACACAAATTAACTACACAACACTACACCAATGATGAACACAAATTAACTACACCACACTACACCAATGATGAACACAAATTAACTACACAACACTACACCAATGATGAACATAAATTAACTACACAACACTACACCAATGATGAACACAAATTAACTACAAAACACTACACCAATGATGAACACAAATTAACTACACAACACTACACCAATGATGAACACAAATTAACTACACAAATGATGAACTCAAATTGCAGTGTTCCCAAATTTTCATACTATGCAAAAAGTTATAAAGAACCAGAAAATTAATTTTTTAAAGTGTTTACACTGTGCTACATTAGCATTTTACCTGAATTACATTCATTGTGACCAAACTCACAAAGAACTAATAAATTATATAGCTTGGCCTTACTCCAGATGTGCACCTCTTAAACAGTTGCTAGCTCCACTTATTCTTTTCACTTTCTGAACTTCACAGGTAAAATGTAAAAAACAGAGCTGATAACTTTTTTTTACATTTTATATATTTGGTAATTCATTCATTGAACTTCCAGAAGCTGGTATTGCCTAGCCTTACCAAATTTATTTTTCCTATTCTAATAACTGCTAATGATAGTGTACTTTAGACTAATTCTTGCAGAGCATGAAGGACCTGTTTTTACTGCATTACACTGAATATTGTTCTAAATTACACCACACGTAAAGGACCTGTTTTTACTGCATTACACTGAATATTGTTCTAAATTACACCACATGTAAAGGACCTGTTTTTACTGCATTACACTGAATATTGTTCTAAATTACACCACACGTAAAGGACCTGTTTTTAATGCATTACACTGAATATTGTCTTGAATTACACCACACATGAAGGACCTGTTTTTAATGCATTACACTGAATAGTCTTGAATAACACCACACATGAAGTACCTGTTTTTACTGCATTACACTGAATATTGTTCTAAATTACACCACACATGAAGTACCTGTTTTTACTGCATTACACTGAATATTGTTCTAAATTACACCACACATGAAGGACCTGTTTTTACTGCATTACACTGAATATTGTCCTGAATTACACCACACTCTGAGATCGTCATTGTTACCAAAGAGTTTTAATGTTACTTTGTCTACACTGTTTTAAACTGCATGCTACTGTGACCCATTAAATCTGTGCACAAGTTATAATAATGGCTATCCATCTAAGAAGTAGTTTGCTCTTACATCATCAATATCACAACATTGTAAGAAAGCAAATGTTGTTTTGATATTAAATCTATCTGTATCTTTTACATGAAAATGTATTTTACTCCAATGATTTTATTCTGCCTAAAGTTCTAAACAAACATATTGTTGTTATTTCACCTATTTACTCTCTACTACACTGAATATTTACCTGCATTACACCGTACTCCAACATCCTCGTTGTGGCCACAGTTACTAAGAGCCAGGCCATTGCTCTGACACTGTCCAATATTAGTCTCTGTTCCAACACAACTGACCTCATCTAGAAGAATTGGTCCAGTGCCTTGCCCATAAGTAGCTTGACCTACTGCCATGGCTCCATCTCTATAAAGAAAAACATTAACATTACTGCATGCCATTCAATGTAGGACATCCATCAACATTACTGCATGCCATTCAATGTAAGACATCCATCAACATTACTGCATGCCATTCAATGTAGGACATCCATCAAAATTACTGCATGCCATTCAATGTTGGACAATCATCAACATTACTGCATGCCATTCAATGTAGGACATCCATCAATATTACTGCATGCCATTCAATGTAGGACATCCATCAACATTACTGCATGCCATTCAATGTAGGATATCCATCGACATTACTGCATGCCATTCAATGTAGGACATCCATCAACATTACTGCATGCCATTCTATGTAGGACATCCATCAATATTACTGCACGCCATTCAATGTAGGACATCCATCAATATTACTGCATGCCATTCAATGTAGGACATCCATCAACATTGCTGCATGCCATTCAATGCAGACATCCATCAACATTACTGCATGCCATTCAATGTAAGACATCCATCAACATTACTGCATGCCATTCAATGTAGGACATCCATCAACATTACTGCATGCCATTCAATGTAAGACATCCATCAACATTACTGCATGCCATTCAATGCAGAACATCCATCAACATTACTGCATGCCATTCAATGTAAGACAGACATCAACATTACTGCATGCCATTCAATGTAGGACATCCATCAACATTACTGCATGCCATTCAATGTAGGACATCCATCAACATTACTGCATGCCATTCAATGTAAGACATCCATCAACATTACTGCATGCCATTCAATGCAGGACATCCATCAACATTACTGCATGCCATTCAATGTAAGACATCCATCAACATTACTGCATGCCATTCAATGTAGGACATCCATCAACATTACTGCATGCCATTCAATGTAGGACATCCATCAACATTACTGCATGCCATTCAATGTAAGACATCCATCAACATTACTGCATGCCATTCTATGTAAGACATCCATCAACATTATTGCATGCCATTCAATGTAGGACATCCATCAACATTACTGCATGCCATTCAATGTAAGACATCCATCAACATTACTGCATGCCATTCTATGTAAGACATCCATCAACATTATTGCATGCCATTCAATGTAGGACATCCATCAACATTATTGCATGCCATTCAATGTAGGACATCCATCAACATTACTTAATGTTACTAAAATTCAAAGTATAATATGCATCAAAGGATCAAGAAGTTTAAAATAAAATTGAAATAGAAAAAAATTTGGTGACAATTGTAGTGATGATGATGATGATGATGATGATGATGATGATGATGATGATGATGATGATGATGATGTGGAACTTTTTTCACCTTTTCAGAGTTTGCAAACATGTCCTACAGAAGCTATTGTCTTACCTGCAACCAAATGCTTGTCAGTACAACTATAGTTTCTGACTTTCAACAGTTTTAACATAGCTGACAAAGCTACTATATGTCACCATACTTAACCAGACCAGTTAAAATGAGGTTACTCTATCTCACCATGCGTCAACAGGTAAGCCAAAAAGAGGCTTACAAGTAGGTTAAGCCAAAATTAGGTTACTTAATGTAGCTAAGAGATAACTATATCTCACCATGCTTAAACATGTTAGCCAATGAGGTTCCCATAGCTCACCATTAATAAACTGACATTTTTTCCATACTTAAATCTGTCAATTGCTTCCATTGTTTCCCCACTTTTTGTCTGTTTAACATATGACTAGGGAGGAGTTAAACTGTTTCCACAATGTGGGGTTTTTAAATTTAAGAATTGGAGTGGGATTACACTGTTTCCACACAATTGGGTATTTAAATTCATAAATCATAACTGTCTTCATATTACTGCATCTTTATTCCATGAATTAGGGAGACTCTACATTTTTTCCACTGAGTCTTACAACTAAATCAGTCAGGAGGTATCCCATTATCTCCACATTGTTGTGTCTTTCAATTAATGAAATGGGGAGAAGTTCTACTTTTTCCACACCGATGGCTTTTAGCAAGTACAAAATCATAAAAATTGTTCCACACAAAAATATTGATCCACAGTATTCAAACTTTGACACAAGGTCCAGCATTCAGAAAAATTCTTTGGAAAAATTGATGTAAAAAAATATATCCAGTAATTTAGAAATTAAAACATTTGGTCTTGTACAGATTCTGTACCGTTTTTAGTTACATAACTGAACTACATAAAAATGAGACCTTTTCTTAATCTGTTTTTAATTTTAAATGTTCATATTCCTTCTAAAAATTTTCTCAAATTGATATAACTTACATGAAAATTAGATAAGGGTTAATTTTGTGCCCATTTTAAAAATTGATAAATTCTTATTTAAAGTATCTTCACTCACTGAAAAAGATTATTGGTCTTTAAAAAAGAATCTTTTTCTGGTTTGATTCTTTACATTTACAGTACAAAATGTCTAGTCTCTGATTTATAAAACACAATTAAATGTCCAAAATATCATACGTTGAGAATCCCAGCATGCGGCACACAACAGAAGCATCAGCATTATTGAAGTGGTCGTCACAGACTGTCCCCCACTGTCCATTATATAGGAGCTCCAGTCGTCCCTCCATATTACTTGGCCCATTAGATAGCCGAGCCTGGTAGTTTATCACAGTTGCTGAAACAAGTATTAACTTGATTTAATTGAGAAGAGCCCACTTTCATAAAGCTTTTTAACTTTGATATATACTCAGCTATAACAATTCCCTTCCAAAATTTTTTTAAAAAGTCATTTGAAATGATAATTTACTAATGTAATAATGACTGATATATTTTAAAATGATTTCAATTTTTGATGTATCATATCATAATGCAAATACACCTCTCCCTTGATATCTTGCTCACAAGGGATCCAAAAACATAGACCACACTATAAGCAAGGGCAGGAGTTATTGAGGGACCTCCATAACAATATGAAATGATACCATCCCTCGCTGGAAATCGAGAAAACCGTGTAGGGGAGGAAGAAATAAATTGGTCTGTTTAATGGCTGAATACTAGCTTTGAGAATAATTGTCAACAAAGATCTTTTTCTAATAAAGTTAATCATTTCTATGTAATATTGACCTTTATTTTGAAGATGTCCAACTTCTGAGAGATTATTAATATTGTTGTTCAAACTGGATTCAACAACATTCATGTGTACATGAAAACACTATGTAACATCAATGCTTTATGTTGTTGTTAAGTAGTCTCATTCCCTGACCATAACAATCAATGCTTTGCTCTCTACTCTTGTGGAATGTAGCTCTGGGAAAATTCTAAGCAGGGAACTAGACTAGTTATTCATTCAAATTCACAATCAAACAAGATTCCTTTTGTTTATAAAAATTTAAAAAGCTGTCATCGCAAAAAGTCAATTTTGTGTATTGTTCTGTAATAAAATATGATGCCATGATTTCATTGCAAGTAATAGTGAAATATCTTCTCATCCATGAGGAAATCTCTAAGTGCCAATTCAGGAATTACAAATTAACTACAAACTTTGAAACTAAAATTTATCTGTTTAACAGAATTTGACATCAAGTATTCATTTCACTTGGTTATCATGCAATCATTGATCACATTTGTGTATGAGCATGTTAATTTAAAGTAGTTTAATTCTATTACATTCTCCCCAAAAAGTGTAACATTGTTGAGTTGATCACTTGCACTGACAGTTGACCTGACAATAGACTCTGGCCACTAGCTTTTACCCAAGTTCAATTTGCATGTCTTTACATTTTTTAATTTGTCCACTCCCTTTGTTTGATACAAAATAGGTAATTAATGTGGTAATACAAAGTCAGCTTTTATTTCAATGCATCAATACAACAAATTAGGTATCAAAACACGGTCAGCACTTAATTGGATTCTCAAAGAAATCCTTGCAGACATAGCTGTTATGGCAGACTTATATATTTCACATTTAAATACATTGTATTTATGAACCCTGCACTTGATAAAAATGTATTTAATTGCTATTTGCTTACTAAAATGCTGCCTAAAATAGTGACAATTTCATTGACTGCAATTTCAGTGTATAACTGTTATTTACAGTGTACCTAGTATGTTGTTTGGAGAGAAATTTTTAAAATATACATGATTTCTTATTAAAAGTTGATAATTTCACAATGTGGATTCAAATTTCCAGGTCATATCAACTGTTTTTGATGATAAAATGAGTGATATATCAAGGTTTTAGCTATCAATTTTGATCGAGATTTTCTTCATGTTCAACAAATAGAGGTCAAATCTTTGGCACTTTCTAGTTAAAAAACATGTGATCTATGACTGACCCCGCATTATAAGCTAGTTTGTAAGTTATCAGGATGTGAGTTATCGAGGAAGTAGTGTAACAAGGTTCTAAAATTTCAGTTATGTATATTATCCACTCGAATTAAAGTTTATATCTTTTATGTAATTGAGAATAAATGATGTTGGCTTTCTTTAGGAGTTGGTCTTACTATAATTACATCTTAATTCATGACAAATAACAATAACAAAATATTGATGATGGCTGTAGTAGTCAAAATGGATGTTTTAATGGTATCATTTTCATTTAAGGCCAACTAGACCATGGGATGAATGTGTGTAAAGTTACATGGCAATCATCCAAGAGATGATGCAGAGATAACAAACAATGTGCTAGTGGGAGGACAGATGATAAAAACATGTGCTAGTGTATGGACAGATGATGACAAACTGTACTAGTGTGTGGACATCTGCAGAGGTATTTCCATTGCAAATATGTGTGTTGTAGTACTGTTTATAGTACAATATTACATGAAAACAGAGGTATTTCCATTGGCAATATGTGTGCTATTTAACTGTTTATAATAAGATATTGTGATGAAAACAGAGGTATTTTAATTGTCAATCTGTGTGCTCTAGTGTTCATAGTACAATATTACAGTGAATACAGAGGTATTTCCATTGTCAATCTGTGTGCTGTAGTACTGTGTATAATACAACATTGCAATGAAAACAGAGGTATTTCCATTGTCAATCTGTGTGCTCTAGTACTGTTCATAGTACAATATTACAGTGAAGACAGAGGTATTTCCATTGTCAATCTGTGTGCTCTAGTACTGTTTATAGTACAATATTACAGTGAAGACAGAGGTATTTCCATTGTCAATCTGTGTGCTCTAGTACTGTTCATAGTACAATATTACAGTGAAGACAGAGGTATTTCCATTGTCAATATGTGTGCTCTAGTACTGTTCATAGTACAATATTACAGTGAAGACAGAGGTATTTCCATTGTCAATCTGTGTGCTCTGGTACTGTTCATAGTACAATATTACAGTGAAGACAGAGGTATTTCCATTGTCAATCTGTGTGCTCTGGTACTGTTCATAGTACAATATTACAGTGAAGACAGAGGTATTTCCATTGTCAATCTGTGTGCTCTAGTACTGTTCATAGTACAATATTACAGTGAAGACAGAGGTATTTCCATTGTCAATCTGTGTGCTCTGGTACTGTTTATAGTAAAACAGCTATTTCCAATCAGTATGCCATAGTATTGTTCATAACCTTGTTTCAAAAACTGAAAATCTTCTCCCCCCAAAATGATGAATTTTATCAACTAAAACTTGGAATACTGAACTTTCTGTGAAAATGTATAGTACTTCAACAAATCTGGAATGTAGAAGGGATGTTTGATGGTTGATTTTTAACAGGACTTTAAACACATTATTGCAAACATTATGCAATGAAAATGGGAACTAATAGCCAAGGATACATTATGCAATGGAAATAGGAATGAATAGCCAAGGATGCATTATGCAAAGGAAATGGGAATGAATGGCCAAAGATACATTATGCAATGGAAATAGGAACTAATAGCCAAGGATACATTATGCAATGGAAATGGGAATGAATGGCCAAGGATACATTATGCAATGGAAATAGAAACTAATAGCCAAGGATACATTATGCAATGAAAATGGGAACTAATAGCCAAGGATACATTATGCAATGGAAATGGGAACAAATAGCCAAGGATACATTATGCAATGGAAATAGGAATGAATAGCCAAGGATGCATTATGCAAAGGAAATGGGAATGAATGGCCAAGGATACATTATGCAATGGAAATAGGAACTAATAGCCAAGAAAGCATTATGCAATGGAAATGGGAACAAATAGCCACATATACATTATGCAATGGAAATAAGAGCGAATAGCCAAGGATACATTATGCAATGGAAATGAGAACTAATAGCCAAGGATACATTATGCAATGGAAATGAGAACTAATACCCAAGGATGCATTATGCAATGGAAATGGGAATGAATAGCCAAGGATACATTATGCAATGGAAATGGGAACACATAGCCAAGGATTCATTATGCAATGGAAATAGAAACAAATAGCCAAGGATACATTATGCAATGGAAATGGGAATGAATAGCCAAGGATATTTTATGCAATGGAAATGGGAACACATAGCCAAGGATTCATTATGCAATGGAAATAGAAACAAATAGCTAAGGATACATTATGCAATGGAAATAGAAATGAATAGCCAAGGATACATTATGTAATGGAAATAGAAACATATAGCGAAGGATACATTATGCAATGGATCTGGGAACTAATAGCCAAGGATGCATTATGCAATGGAAATGGGAACTAATAGCCAAGGATACATTATGCAATGGAAATGGGAACTAATAGCCAAGGATACATGCAGAGAGTTGAATTCAGACTGATCTAGACAGGTATCAAACTAGCAATCCTAGAATTACAAGTCCAATGCCCTACCCACTGATTGCCAACAGGAACATCCCATAAGAGAGGGAATCACTTCTTTTAAACTTATTTAAAAAGGGAGGAAGAAACCATGTAATAATCAGCCATGGGAAACTTAGTAACTACTTGGGGAAATAACTTACTGTCATTACAGTAGACACCAGCATCTTCAGTATGGTCACAATCATGTTCACCCCATCCCTTGAACTGACAGTTTGCAATATTGGACTCGGACCCAGTACACTCAACATCATCCATCCATATTGGCCCTCGTCCAGTCCCAATGCCAGTAATGGCCCTGCCTCCACTAGAACAAGTAAACAGATGGGGTCATGAAGAACACTTAGCAAGGAAGTTGGCATTCTAAAAGGGCACTGTGGATACATCAGAAGAAAAAATTATTACAAGACACCATTTATATTGTTTTACATATGCATTTAATATTGATATATGATTGATATGGATTTTCAATATGTATTACACACCCATTTATGCATTATCACTTATGATCATGTGTAGATATTCTTTGATGTCAAATACATTTTTAATTCCATGCAAACTTCCTTGTTAAAATAAAAGAGGAGGCATGTAATGAGTATGCAACATAGTTCATGACATTATGTTTTATATATATATATATATATATATATATATATATATATATATATATATATATATATATATATATATATATATATATATATATATGTAGTCTAGTATATGTGATTTAATTGCTTGTGTGTAAGGTTTAAATTTCTTTTTATTTTATTTGTGTGTGTTTGTATTTAAGTGCAATGAATATTTTTCTCGGAGTCTATATTCTTTTTCAGTAATAAGATATATTTTTTTAACAAAATTTGTTTTTTCAAGACGAAGATATATTACGTGAGAATTTAGTCCATCTTACCCTGATAACAGTGCCAACAGGAAGTTAAAATGATTGGTCAGTATCAGGGGCAATTCTGTGTGTAAACAACCTTTTTTATGATTGTTTTTAAGTGGGTGTAGTAAGAGACCATATTACCAGTCTCAAGAGACTTGAAATGATGTTTGGGGTTTTAAATACACATTACTAATATTTTTAGGCAGAGTCATTCTAACACCTTGAAGGAACAAGATGTATTAATTTTAATTTGTTGCCAGGATTGTTTGTTCTTTGTCTGATTTTTGGAATTAATAATTTATTCCCCTTGTCACATAAAAATATATATATATATATATATATATATATATATATATATATATATATATATATATATATAAAAATTAGTTATGTCATCAATTCACATATTTTGTCACACACAGCTACAATTCAAATTTAAACCCATGCCCATCCATGACAACTTACGCATAGCCAAGCATTCGGCATACCACTGCTGCATCCCTGTTGTCCCATGAGTCATCACATATTGAGCCCCACACCTGGTTATACATGACTTGCACACGACCCTGTGATCGACTCAGTCCAGCAACCAGTCTGACTGACACAGCAGAAGCTGGCCCTGGCTCTGAAATAAATATCAATTTTGAAAATGTTTGAAGAAAAAAGTGTGTGTGTGTGTGTGTGTGTATGTATGTATGTATGTATGTATGTATGTATGTATGTATGTATGTATGTATGTATGTATGTATGTATGTATGTATGTATGTATGTATGTATGTATGTATGTATGTATGTATGTATGTATGTATGTATGTATGTATGTATGTATGTATGTATGTATGTATGTATGTATGTATGTATGTATGTATGTATGTATGTATGTATGTATGTATGTATGTATGTATGTATGTATGTATGTATGTATGTATGTATGTAAGACACATTTGTATGTACATATATACTTATGTATGTACCTATGTATAAGGGTTCAACACCTTGTTAAAAAAATGGCTCTAAAATGCCAAATAAAAGTAAAGTTTCCAAAGTAAAAAGAAGAACCACACATAACCTTTAGGAAGATACACCATTCTGAATAAATGTAAGCATAAGTAATACATGATAAAAGATAAAGGTTTCAACAATATGTAAAATGTATAAAAGCAATAAATTAAAACAACAAATAAAGAAAAGAAATATAATCCATGAAGTATATTTTTAGACACAGCCCCCACTCCCTTGAAAACTTCATGATTTTAAACAGCCCTCAAAATTCCAAGATCTTAACTACCTCATTATCCCTCCAACACTCTAAAATCTTAACTAATTCCTTGAAAAACAGATTTTTAAAAGCCCACATTCCCTAAAATTCTCCTAGATTTCAAATAACCCACATTCCCTAAAATTCTTCATGATTATAAATAGTCCATATTCACACACAAAAAAACTCCAAGATTTTTATTATATTCCTCAAAAACTCATAGATTATGTGACAAGAAATATGAGGTTTGAAGTTTGGAAGCATGTTTTTCATTTCATATAGTTTACTAAATATGAAGAACATGCATAAGGTAAGACTGGACTTCCATTCATAATTTAAAAATCATACATCTGAATATTTATTTATTCAAAAATGTATTGTGGCCCCCAGTAACTGATATATAACCTACACATTACAGATATATACATACGTAAACACATGACACCAGCATCCTCTGAATGGTCACAATCATTGACACCAAAGGGTTTACGGGAACAAAAACCAATGTTTGTCTCATTTCCAATACAATCCAGCTGGTCAATCACAATCTGGTCTCTGCCAGACCCATAGTAAGCATTGGTCAATGGAACAGCAATCACACTGGAATGAAAAATAGAGAAAAGTCTATAGATTCATATGGGATTAATAATGTCAAAGACATTAGCTGATTAATTTTCAATAGGAATTCATTTAAAAACTTACAAAATAATTTACTTTCCACTAATGATGTTGGTTGGTTGGTTGTTTGGTTTGTTGTTTGGTTAATTGATTTTTGGTTGTTTGGTTGGTTGCTTGTTTGCCTGGTTTCTAACTGCACTTTCAGTACATTATTACATTACATCATGCCAAGAAAATATGACCATTCCCAATGATAAAATACCCCTCTCCCAGACTAGCACAGGTGGGTATTGAACTAGCAATGCTACCAATGAATCTTAAATTGATCCTTTCCATCAACATGGTCAGTTTTACTTTAAAAAAAAAAGATGAAAAATGGTGGTGGAAAACTTTTAAAATAAACATTTAACTTATGATGTGCAGAAAAAAATTAGAGGGATGTATTGATGGAAGCTAAGATGAATTAATTCAGTACTTATACAACTGTAAGACAGTACTAATACAATGTAAGACAGTACTAATACAACTATAAGACAGTGCTAATACAACTGTAAGACAGTACTAATACAACTGTAAGACAGTGCTAATACAAATGTAAGACAGTACTAATACAAATGTAAGACAGTACTAATACAACTGTAAGACAGTACTAATACAACTGTAAGACAGTACTAATACAACTGTAAGACAGTACTAATACAACTGTAAGACAATGCTAATACAACTGTAAGACAGTACTAATACAACTGTAAGACAGTACTAATACAACTGTAAGACAGTACTAATACAACTGTAAGACAGTGCTAATACAACTGTAAGACAGTACTAATACAACTGTAAGACAGTACTAATACAACTGTAAGATACAATTTTAAAATGACTCACTTTGCATATCCTACTTCTCTACAAACAACTTTGGCCTCAGGTACTCCAAAGCCATCATCGCAAATGGTCCCCCACTGACCATTGTAGAAGACCTCAACTCGACCATTACGTGGTAATGTTCCATTGGTAAGTCGAATCTGGAGTGATGTTGACTGAGCTGAAAGTAGGAACATCAGTGTACAAAATATCCTTGTTAGTCTTGTTAGCCTGACAAAACTTATGGCATCAGATCAAAGGATATACAAAACTATATTTGTCCTAATACAATATTTATGTACCACTAAAGACATGCAGTTTAAAAAGTCTAAGTAAAAAAAAGACATATTGCTATGACTATATGAAATCTGACAGATCATCTTTAAATAAGTTATGAAATAGCTGAAATCAGGTCTACATGTTAACATGGTGGGAGACAAATGACAAATTCCACCAACTTAACCATTCCCTGTAGTCAAAAGATTAAATTCCTACTTGTTTTGAGGCAAAACAATAAAACATCACATTGTAATAATCTCTTTGTTACAACTCCAAATTAAATTACACAAGAGACTCTACAAGTAGAGTTGTACTCACTGTAAGGCAACTCATTATAACACAGTCCTCAACATTTACATGCTCCTTGTAACAATCTCTTTGTTACAACTCTAAATTAAATTACACAAGAGACTCTTACATGTAGAGTTGTACTCACTGTAAGGCAACTCATTAGAAAGTTTGCCAGTAGCTTCTCATGGGTCGGTGGTTCTTTCCGGTGCTTTCCCGGTTTCTTCCTCCACCATTAATACTAGCCGCCATGTATAGCCTATCATGTGCTGAAAAATGGCGTTAAACCCCACAACAACAACAACAACAACAACAACAAAAACAGCTCCAAATTAAATTACACAAGAGACTCTTAAATGTAGAGTTGTACTCACTGTAAGGCAACTCATTATAACACAGTCCTCAACATTTACATGCTCCTTGTAACAATCCCTTTGTTACAGCTCCAAATTAAATTACAAAAGAGACTCTTACATGTAGAGTTGTACTCACTGTAAGGCAACTCATTATAACACAGTGCTCAACATTTACATGCTCCTTGTAACAATCCCTTTGTTACAGCTCCAAATTAAATTACACAAGAGACTCTTATATGTAGAGTTGTACTCACTGTAAGGCAACTCATTATAACACAGTCCTCATGCTCCATGATTCCAATCATATTAGTTAAATTTTATTTTTCCATATAATGAATCCTATCATATTTTGGTCTTGGCTATAACATGGCACAATTTCATGGCTCCAGAAACTGCATCACAGACAGAACTGGATCTTTTGCCAAATATCTAAATTCAGAATCTTTTTTCTTGAGGTTCTATAACAATAGCTTAGTTAAAAGACTTTAATCTTTGATGTACATACTTGAGTCACAGACTACGCCTACATCTTCTGTGTGGTCACAGTCATTGGTGCCAAAAGCGGAATGAGCACAGTTCAAAATGGAGGTCTCATTTCCAAGGCAGGTGACATCATCCAACCAGATTGGACCTGAGCCTTGTCCATATTTACCATTGGGTACTGCTCCTGAACGAATGCTGTAAATATAACATGGAATAAATTATGAAAACTCAAGAACTTTATGTCACTTACTGGCAAAGGTGAAACAATTAACTGATAAATAGATATTTTTAAAAAATTTCTATATGGATACTCATATTGATGCAAGAGGTGAAATTTATATTAAAATCCACAATGAATAAGACACACCATTCTTTATATTAAAATCCACAATGAATAAGACACACCATTCTTTATATTAAGTAGTATATTGTACAAAATACAAATGGAATGTGATCTAAGGCTAACTACTATAAGAACTCTTAACTTGCCCACACATTCAAATATAAAATTAAGAGTAAGGAGTAAACTGGGACAATGTATTTTGCATTCAATGTACATCTAAAAGAAAAGGCTTCATACAATTTAAGCAATTTTGTATTTAACATTAAAAACTAGAAAAAAGAAACTTACTGAGGAATGTTCAGAGCTTGACAAACCAGCTCTGCCGCATAATTATTGAAGTTGTCATCACAAACTGTTCCCCATTGTCCAGCATAATTTATCTCCAGGCGTCCTTCACTGCTTGAAGGTCCTCCAACCAAGCGGTATTGTATGTTTGTTGTTGGTGCAACTGAATGAATGATACCATATTACCTTCCAATTACTCGAGAGCTATTAGTAAGGGTGAACCAAAAAGATATCTGCTGAAA
>JAEAOA010000746.1:0-60000 GCA_016746295.1 Potamilus streckersoni | reverse complement strand
CATGATGGACAAATGAAAGATGATACTTGATACATGATGGACACATGGACAAATGACAGATGACACATGATACATTATAGATGATGGACATATGGACAAATGAAAGATGACACATGATATGTGATGGTACGTGATGGATGGACACATGGACAAATGAAAGATGACACATGATACATGATGGATGATGGACACAGGGACAATTGAAAGATGACACATGATACATGATGGACACATGGACAAATGAAAGACACATGATACATGATGGACACATGGACAAATGACAGATGATACATGATAGATGATGGACACATTGACAAATGAAAGATGACATATGATACATGATGGACACATGGACACATGGGCAAATGAAAGACACATGATACATGATGGACACATGGATACATTATAGATGATGGACACATGGACAAAGGACTCAATACATGATTGATAAATGACAAAATGTCTAAGCATAAACTTCCATGTAAGCCAACAACCTAGTAATCCAATTGTAAATAACTATAAATAACACATTGGTAGGTTGTTATTATGAATGTTTCATTACAATGTTGAATATAAAAACAAGGTAAAATGACAAATCCACTTACTATGGCATTCTGAGAGCCTTGCAGACAACCTTGGCTGCATTGTTATCAAAGAAATCATCACAGACAGTTCCCCATTGACCGGCCAGAAATATTTCCACTCGTCCACTAAATTGGTCAGTCCCATTTACCAGTCGCATTGCTGCTGGTGCTGGTGACAAAGAAAGAACCTTATAAGTGATATGATACAAATACAATCAAATCATTCTTTCTAAATTTGTAGGATACTAGTGTTTGTCATATCATTCCTTCTAAATTTGTAGGATACAGGTGCTTTTCAAATCAACAAATAAATGTGGAATGATATTTAATATATTGTTCTAAATTGTGGCACTGCATAGTACTTGTCATCTAAACCTAATCTGTACAAACAATACTAGACAGTACTTTTAATTTTGCATCAACATATAACAAATAATCAAAAACGTAAATTCAAAATGAAATTAAATACTTATATTTTAGATTAAGTTTTAAGGAAAATGGTGTGATGCTGCAAATTTTATCCATATGGAATGTTTCAATTATTCCTAAACCATCACATTTTATCCCATGAATATTTCTTATTTTAAAACATGCAAATAGTCAGACATCTTATTATCTTAATTCCATCCCCTTTCTGTGGAAATAATCCCATTCTTTCTCTGGAAATAATCTCATCCCCTATATGTGAAATAATCCCATCCATTGTTTGAAATAATCTCATCCAGTAACTGTGAAAATAATCTCTTCTCCTATCTGTGGAAATAATCCCAATCTTTCTCTGGAAATAATCTAAATAATTCCATCCCTTCTCAAGAAATATTGTCATTCCTTATCTGTGGAAAAAATCTCAACCCCTGTCTTCTGTAGAAAATAATCCCATCCTTCTCTGGAAATAATCTCAACTCCTATGTGTGTAAATGATCCCATCCCCTATCCATGAATTTAATCTTATCCCTATCTGTGGCAATAATCCCATCACAATCTGTAGAACTAATCTCATCCCCTATACATGGAAATAATTCCATCCCTATCTGTGGAAATAATCTCATCCCTACCTATGCAAAAAATTGCATCCCCTGTCTATAGAAAAATCCCATTCCCTATTCATGGAAAGACTCCCTTCCCCTATTCATGGAAAGACTCCCATCCCCTATTCATGGAAAGAATCCCATTCTCCCATTCCCCATCCATGGAAATAATCCCATCCCTTATACATGGAAATTATTCCATCCCCAATCTATAAAATAATCTCATTTCCTGTCTGTGGAAATAATGCCATCATATGTTCACAATGTAAGCATCAATAAAAATGCAATTATTCACAAAACTACACAATCTGCCACCAACAAAATTAAATGAATTTTCCGGATTAGAATAGAATTTTCAAAGTTCAGCATATAAATATTCTGTAATACTAAATAACTGTTATTTTTAAATAATATAAGCATGCAATAAACATTTTTAAATATCTGTTAATATAATTTGCTTATATTCAAAACAGGTGACAATAATTGTTTATAATAAAGGCAGTGGAAATATTTCTTTTTAAAAAAAAAAAAAAAAACTTTTACACATTAAATGTGCAACATAAGCAACTTTAAGTATTGAGAATATTGGTGATTTGGAGGTTTAATTAAAACAGTGCACATTTAACAGGATCAAATGAATAAACATAAATTGTAAGAGAACATTGATAATGTTCACAGGTTTTTATGCTCTTAAGAAAATACAAACATTCCCATTAAAAACAATCTTAATTTGTATTTTCTTCTTTTTATCTCCTTGCATAGCACAAAACATTCATAAAATATTTTGTTAAAAAAACTTCAATAACCTCAAATAAGCATCTCATGTTAAATTGTCTATCAAGAGGTAATATCAAGGGAGGTAACCACTGAGTAAAATGTCCTCTTAAGATTACAATCTGAGTTTCATCCACATATCTCGATGACTAAAAGTCCAAAAAAACAAAATATTGAAAAGTGCCTATTATTAGAAATACAAACTATTCTTAGTAACTGAGAGTAAACAGCATGCCACTGGTTTGTGAGTAATAATTCCCACTAAGAAAAAATAGCTCGCAAAACAATCTCAGTATTCTGTCCGTGGTTTGGTTTCTTTTAGCAGAATTCCATTATCCACAGGACTACCTACCTGCATTGCAAACAACTCCAACATCCTCAGTATGGTCACAGTTGGTAGTGTACCACCCCTTGTTACGGCACTGTACAATGTTATCCTCCAATCCAAGACACTGTACATCATCCAGGAGAATTGGGCCAGTTCCACTTCCATACGGTGCTGCCGATAATGCCATACTGTTTGTCCTACATGTATGCAAACAAAATTGCATTTCTTGAATCTTGCAAATAATAAAATAGAAGAAGAGGCCAAAGTGAGCCTGATATTGCTCATCGACATACATAACAGTTGACCATTTCACTATGCAGACTTCTGTGACATTGTAAGAAACAATGCTCTATGTAAACCATCCCCCAACCTTTGTATTATGTCAATTTTTTATACTTTATTTCACTAGTCTAACAAAATCTTTTCCAAACATAAAGATATAATTTATAATAAGCATAGTTTTTACAACCAGTCAAACTCATCCAAGATGTTGATATAAACCTATAAACCAAGATTTATTTTTGTTCAAAAAATATAATTCTCTAGAAAGGTAACAAACTCAGTCATTATGATTATCTCATCAATATCAACAGAAATAACTTTATTTAAAACCTGTCCATGATTATGATGATGTCAGCTTATTTAACAAGTCTGAGAAAAATCCAGTTTAAATTCAGTCCTCAAGTGGTAACAATGTCAGGCAATCAGATACAAGACTGCCTTATAAACGTCTGTACATCTTGATCATAATAAAGCTCAGCGAATATTTTGATGACATAAAATTATTAAACAACTTAGTTCTAAACCCCAGCTACTCAAATCCAAACTCTTAACAAAGTTAAACAAAATGGAGTATGGTTGGGAGGATTTTTCTAAACTCTAGCTACACCAATTCAAACAGAATTAAAGAAAATAGTAGTATAGGTTAGAGGTTTGTAATTAGTGTTAATCAGTGGTCTCCATAGTACATTATGTCTAAAGTTCAAGAATTAGTGTCAGTCAGTGGTCTCTATAGTACATTATAGCTGTAGTTCTGGAATTAGTGTCAGTCAATTTTCTCCATAGTAAATTATGTCTGAAGTTCTGGAATTAGTGTCAGTCAGTGGTCTCCATAGTACATTACAGCTTAAGTTCTGGAATCAGTGTTAATCAGTGGTCTCCATAGTACATTACAGCTGAAGTTCTGGAATTAGTGTCAGTCAGTGGTCTTTATAGTACTTTATAGCTGAAGTTCTGGAATTAGTGTCAGTCAGTGGTCTCTATAGTACATTATGGCTGGAGTTTTGTAATTGTTGTCCATCTGTAGTACATTTCAATCACTTTACTGTGCAGAATTAGTATACAAGAAGCATGATTATGGTATATAAGGAATGCTTTGTGTACATGAATTGCAACAAAATCATAATTTTCAAGAATTTAGCAGTATATTTTCTAACTTATTAATTTTTCATAAATCAATATAAAGTCACATTTCTAAATTTTGACTTGATTACAGAAATCATGAATAGAAAACAATGTGGACCTATAGAGAGTACACAGCAAGGCATCACAAGTCAAATAATAATTAACAGTATGTATTATGAAAGAATAGGTAAATCACATCAGCTATGAAGGCTGATGTAACAAGTCTGGCATATTTTCAGCTCTTGCCATTAGATTTTCTCACTAACAATCTACAATGGCTTGATGGGGAACAATAATTTAGTAGACTGAATGGAAATTTATTATTTATGTTGTATTTATTCGACATCAGATAATGAAGGTTCAGTATTTACAATTGAAATGTATTGTTATTACACCATTGGTTACCTCTGGAAACCCAGCATGTGGCAAATTACTTGGGCATCTTGACTGCCAAACCCATCATCACATACTGTGCCCCATGTCCCATTGTAATACAGCTCTAAACGGCCATTTGATGTGGAAGAACCATTGACCAGCCTGGCTCGCACGTTGATTGCTAGATGGAAAACAAAAGGAATTACTCAAAAATAACAACAATGTGAATCAAGGAGGTCCATTGTACTGTCTGCTTTTTTTGTGGAGAGGGATTAGGGTTAGGGTTTGGAGGGGAGGGGTTGTTGCCTTTTCATCTCAGTGGTAGATAAATCTCAGGAACCCAGCATGTCCTATCTGCATTTATTTGTATGTCATAAATCTTCAGATAAAAGGTTTACATTGCTGAACATAATGCTTCAGTAGATAAGAAGTAAAACAGGAACTCCTGATATATCAGTATATAAAAATTAAACATATTGTTATGTATCATATAAAATTTACACCTACTGTAATATTACAGTATATAAACATTACACATACTGCTATATATCATATAAAATTTACACCTACTGTAATATTACAGTATATAAACATTACACATACTGCTATATATCATATAAAATTTACACCTACTGTAATATTACAGTATATAAACATTACACATATAGCATACATGCCAACCTCTGGCAAGGTAAAAGTTTAATCCAAGTGGTCAAAAGGAGTAATCTGAACAGAAAAAGCATAATCCACATATAACATAATAACATTAAATGCGCATATGTACAAAACATGTATATTTTTGTATCAGGAAGCATCCTTTTGAACAAAGGACGAAAGCTGTATTCTACCACTAGTTGTAGTCAGTATTCTATTAAGAGCTCGGTAAATAACAGCCTGCATTTATAAAATTCATTCCACAATTTAGTTCTACTGTAAAAAAGAAGTTACCTTAGTATTGCAGTTAGTAAAAGAGATTTAATTCAAAACTTCTGTTTTACACTATGACCAATATTAAAATCCTTTCCATGAAGCCTGCAATGGGTGTGAAGCTACCCTAGAATGGTACTGTATTGTGTTATTCATGTATTCATCTCTTGAGTCATATTTTTTTACTTTCTAATCCATCTGTGAAGTCATTTAACATTTTTGCTGTAACATACACATCAACTAGAATAAATAGGAAAATTTTACTGCCAAATTTCTAGAGAATGGTTATGTACCTCACATTATTTTTAACAAAGAATATGTGAGAAAGGATTAAAATTTAAAAAACCAGTCTTTTCTGTCCTAAGCAAGACAGCTGCTATAAATAGAAATAGAGGTCTTCTTGGAAATTGGGCAACTGCTATAAATAAAACATAACACAGGAAAGTCACCACTAGTCGACGGACAAGTGTACTTTTATGTCATAGTTATACAGAAGCCATCTTTTCTAGAATACGTTTTTTGCGATTAGTGGGATGTTAATAAAAATGAGAAAACAGATTATTATTTTGGGGGAAAGAGGGATATACCAAAAAAGTGTAATCCAAAAACATTTACACGTAAGGCGTAATTTAGTAAAAAATGCATAATGATCATGCCAAAAGCGTAATGGTTGGCATGTATGCATATAGTTATATATAATATAAAATTTACACCTAATGTAATATTACAGTATATAAACATTACACATATTGTTATATATCATATAAAATTTACATATACTGTAATATTACAGTATATAAACATTACACATATAGTTATATATCATAAAATTTACACCTACTGTAATATTACAGTATATAAACATTACACATATAGTTATATATCATAAAATTTACATCTAATGTAATATTACAGTTATATAAACATCACACATATTGTTACATATCATATAAAATTTACATATACTGTAATATTACAGTATATAAACATTACACATATAGTTATATATCATAAAATTTACACCTACTGTAATAATACAGTATATAAACATTACACATATAGTTTTATATCATACCTGTTGAATACACATTCAGATATCTGCATATGAAATTTGCAACTGTCATAACATTATAGCATATATATACAATGCACATGTCATAAGATTACATCACAAAAACTTTACACCTATTGTTAATATTATAGTATATAAACTATACACCTGTTTTAATATTGCAAAATATAAACTTTACTTCTTTCATAATATTTTAGCATATAAACTTTACACCTGTTGTAATGTTACAGAATATAAACTTTACACCTGTCAGAGTATTACAGAATATCAAATTTCACCTGTCAAAATATCAAAGCACATAAAAAAATGAAAAAGAACTTAGAGTATTTTAAATTGAATCCCAAATAGTCCTAAAAGTTCTATCACAAGATGAAATGGATAATTTTCCAACTTAATTACAATATTGTTCCAAATAAGTTCTAATATTGATTTTGTTGATGTATTTGAAGTTTTGAATGTGCTGTGGTGCATTGATTAGTATGTCCTAAAACTGAATATGATCCTATCATTTTAGCAGATATAATAATGTTGTAGTCATCCAATATACCTGAAACACAGAGAACCCCCACATCCTCGCCATGGTTACAGTTGTTTATGCCCCAGATGTTGTGTCGACATAAGTCAATTCTGCTCTCATTTCCAGCACACTGCACATTATCCAACCAGATTTGACCTGTACCATTGCCATAGTATGCCTTTGGCCGAGGCTGAGCACCTGAACTAAAATAAAAAAATACCAAATTTGCTAGGAAATCAGTCACTTTTTTCAATTCCCAATACACTCCTGACCTAAACTTACCATGTTCAATTGTAGTGAATGCACAGTCATATATCAGCTGTGGTCCACCACTATAGTGAATACACACTCACATATCAATAGTGATCCCAAAATATAGTGAATACATACTCAGATATCAACAGTGGTCCCTCACTATATTGAATACATACTCAGATATCAACAGTGGTCCCTCACTATATTGAATGCATGCTCAGATACCAACAGTGGTCCCTCACTATATTGAATGCATGTTCAGATACCAACAGTGGTCCCTCACTATATTGAATACATACTCAGATATCAACAGTGTTCCCTCCCTATATTGAATACATGCTCAGATACCAACAGTGGTCCCTCACTATACTGTATACATGCTCAGATAACAAGTGTTCCAACACAGTAGTGCTGTTATGAAGTTCTTAAAGTATACTGTGTATAGGTGAGGTCATCTTACACTGAGGTTTATTGCAAGGAAAAATATAGTTCTACCAGTACAATGAGATCAATGGCCATACCTGTATTGTTATACAAAAGTACTTTACTGAGAGTGGCAACTGTATTTCTGAAATTCACTGACTTCATACAAATCTCCATCGATAACTTGTGGACAATGGTGTTCAAAATTGTACACCACACTATAAGCATGACTTACCTCTGTAAAGGACTAGATATTGAGAAGACCATGAATGTGGGGTAAAGGCACTGCTTAATACTTGTCTAATAATAACTTAAAATTGTTTGAGTCTTAAATTACCAATCTTTACAAGATGACCAAATTCTGAAAGAAGGTGAATAACATAAATGACATAAAAAGGTTTAAGAGGTTTCAACGCATGAAGAGCAGGACACTGTGACCTCATTGTGCCTTGAGATGAACAACACATTACATGCAGAACACAACCATCATAACTCTACACACAACAGTGCCACAGAAACAACACACTCCATGCAGAACACACCCATCATGAATCTACACACAACAGTGCCATAGAAACAACACACTCCATCCAGTAGACACCCATCATGACTCTACACACAAAAGTGCCATAGAAACAACACTCCATGCAGTAAACACACATCATGACTCTAGACAAAACAGTACTATAGAAACAACACACTCCATGCAGAACACACCCATCATGAGTCTACAAACAACAGTGTCACAGAAACAACACACTCCATGCAGAACACACCCATAATGAGTCTACAAACAACAGTGTCACAGAAACAACACACTCCATGCAGAACACACCCATCATGAGTCTACAAACAACAGTGTCACAGAAACAACACACTCCATGCAGAACACACCCATCATGAGCCTACAAACAACAGTGTCACAGAAACAACACACTCCATGCATAACACACCCATCATGAGTCTACAAACAACAGTGTCACAGAAACAACACACTCCATGCATAACACACCCATCATGAGCCTACAAACAACAGTGTCACAGAAACAACACACTCCATGCAGAACACACCCATCATGAGTCTACATACAACAGTGTCACAGAAACAACACACTCCATGCATAACACACCCATCATGAGCCTACAAACAACAGTGTCACAGAAACAACACACTCCATGCAGAACACACCCATCATGAGTCTACATACAACAGTGTCACAGAAACAACACACTCCATGCATAACACACCCATCATGAGCCTACAAACAACAGTGTCACAGAAACAACACACTCCATGCAGAACACACCCATCATGAGTCTACATACAACAGTGTCACAGAAACAACACACTCCATGCATAACACACCCATCATGAGCCTACAAACAACAGTGTCACAGAAACAACACACTCCATGCAGAACACACCCATCATGAGTCTACATACAACAGTGTCACAGAAACAACACACTCCATGCATAACACACCCATCATGTGTCTACATACAAACTTTAGACTGATGCTAATAATGAAATAATGACAATAGCATCAAAAATAAATTATATCCACATCTTGGCTTTGCTTCTCAGGTGAGATAAAAATTAGATTTGAAATCCTATTTACACCTTGTCAATGTTTCACAAGTGAGACAAAAATTGGATTTGAAAATCAACCTACATCTTACCTGTGCTTCTGAGGTGAGACAAACATTGTTTTTTGAAAGTCAATATATCCCTGTGCTTCACAAGTGAGACAAAATTAAGATTTGAAAGTTAAGTTGAGAAATTTTGTGAAAATTGCCCCTGTAATTAGTGTGTGCATGTAAATGTGCATGTGTGAATGCATATATGTGTGTGGGCACATGTGTGCATGTATGTATGTATAAATGGTTATGTCTTAACTTTGAATATTTACCTGGGGTAACCCAGCATATTACAGATAATCTGGGCTGCCTTTGTATCAAAGTAATCATCACACACGGTTCCCCACTGCCCACTGTGGAATACTTCAACACGTCCCTCTGAAGGTACACTACCCCCGACCAGCCGAATAGTCACATTTGAAGCACCAGAAACTACAATAGAATAGGCAGAAAAACATTATATGATATGTAGGTAAGTAAAAACACACAAATGTCCCATCTCTTTATTGCAAACAAAAGTCTCTAAATCACATTTGGCATTATCACCTTTTCGAAAGAGTAAAATCAGATTATCCATTCTAAACAAACCCTTTACTGACAGATCAAATATACATCTACAGTAGTATCTTTACTGACAGATCAAATATACATCTCCAATAGTATCTTTACTGACAGATCAAATATACACCTCCAGTAGTATCTTTACTGACAGATACAATATACATCTCCAGTAGTATTTTTACTGACAGATAAAATATACATCTCCAGTAGTATCTTTACTAACAGATCAAATATACATCTCCAGTAGTATCTTTACTGACAGATCAAATATAAATCTCCAGTAGTATCTTTACTGACAGATCAAATATACATCTCCAGTAGTATCTTTACTGACAGATCAAATATACATCTCCAGTAGTATCTTTACTGACAGATAAAATATACATGTCCACTGTAACAGTTGTCTCTTACAGAGCTTGCAATATCCAGAAAAAAGCAGATCAATAATCAATCTCACAAATGATGTTAATTCTTCTTACACATGTTTTTACTTCCATTTAAAGAAGGAACAAATATAAGAATCCTGTACATCAGAAAAGAAAATCACCATTTCTGATAAATGCCACTAACTTTTATAGTATCAATAATGTTAGAAAGGGTTCCAATTTTCTTAGATAACTCATAAATAAAGGCTTAGCACTGGGTCAGAAGGCATTGTTAATTATAATTAATACCAAAGAAAATAACAACAAAAGGAGATTTACATGCAGATTTTGTCATAATTTTTGTTTTCAAAGTATCACTTTCAATCAAACTTCAAGTCTATCCCATGCTGTTATAACAACAATGAGTGAGGAATTAATGACAATTTAAGGGTGACATTGAACCATCTCATCCAATGTGAGAACTGATCATTTATGACAATTTCTTCAATTATTCAAAATGTTGAAGATGGTTTTTAAGTTTCTCAGGCACAGAACACCCCCACCCCACCCCGGCCAACAATATAAGATATGAGTAACAAAGGGAGAAAACTCACAAGGGCAGATAACTGAGGCATCTTCACTGTGACCGCAATTGCTTCTTCCCCAGCCTCTATGTCCACACCTGATAAGGTTATTCTCTAGACCAGTACAGTCCAGATCATCAAGCCAAATAGGACCACTTCCTTGTCCAAAATATGCATTGGATTTTGTTATTACTCCAGTACTGAAACAAAACAATAATTCAAATATGCAGTTTTATTTACAAGAAATGGTCCTTCGCTTCATTATAATGGTCATAACAGGGTTTGACAAGTTTCATTTGCACATAAAGTCAATAAAAAAATGGATAGTTCTTGATGCCTACTCCATATAAATGTAATTTCTTGATAAAATAGAAAGCCACTGTCACGACCCTGTAGTTAAAGTATGTGTGTGTTAAGGATGAATTTTGTATAAATCTTTTTTTCATTTTATTTCATTAAATGTAATTATTATTATAATTATATTAATATCAGTCTAAAATGTTGTTGAAAAACATATTTATTTGAGTCGTAAATGTGACTCGTAAGCATGTGCTGTGTATGATAACAAATTCATTACACATTCAGGAATAGCTATGAAAACGATTGGCTAATACTTGGTCAGGCTTTCCTAATGTTCAGAAGTATTACAAAATTGCATGCATCCTCATGCGCGTGAAATTCAAACAACGTATTAGCTTCATTTATATGTTTGAAAGTTTTGTAAGACAGGGCAGTCATAGCCAAGAGTCATACACAGTTGTAGAGTCGTAAATATACAACTTCTATTACCTTTCAAAAGGTATTTTTTGTGCTAGAAGTTGTCTGTTCATATGTCTACGTAGAACAGCATGTTTTATTAGACGAGCTAATTTTACTTCGTTTCTTCTGAATAATTGTTTTCCTGGAGAACAACATTACTGATTTGGACAAAAACATTTTCTGAAAAATATTCTAAATTGGAACAGAACAACACAATGCTTTATTGAGTAAATTGTGGAACTTTCTTTTAGCCTTAGTCTGATATGGTAATCCACCATTTTGGACTGGAATTAAACTTCAGACTGTGTTTAGAACCTTATACAGGACTTATGTTTCTATTTTGAACAAACAATTTGGATCATTTCTGTAAAACCGTAAGTCTTGTTTAACATATTTACACTATTTCATATTTTCTAGGAAAATAAATTATTTTTGTTAAAGCTTGTTGTCTTCACTCTCTTTTTATGTTACTTTAAACAAGCCGATATGTGACACCATATATATATCTTGGCTTCTCCCATGAGCCTGGTATATCATAATAACAATGAGCCTGGTATATCATAATAACAATGAGCCTGGTATATCATAATAATAATGCCTGGTATATCATAATAATAATGAGCCTGGTATATCATAATAACAATGAGCCTGGTATATCATAATAATAATGAGCCTGGTATATCATAATAATAATGAGCCTGGTATATCATAATAATAATGAGCCTGGTATATCATAATAATAATGCCTGGTATATCATAATAATAATGAGCCTGGTATATCATAATAATAATGAGCCTGGTATATCATAATAATAATGAGCCTGGTATATCGTAATAATAATCGTAATAATAATGAGCCTGGTATATCATAATAATAATGCCTGGTATATCATAATAATAATGAGCCTGGTATATCATAATAACAATGAGCCTGGTATATCATAATAATAATGCCTGGTATATCATAATAATAATAAGCCTGGTATATCATAATAATAATGAGCCTGGTATATCATAATAATAATGAGCCTGGTATATCATAATAATAATGCCTGGTATATCATAATAATAATGCCTGGTATATCTGGTATATCATAATAATAATGCCTGGTATATCATAATAATAATGAGCCTGGTATATCGTAATAATAATGAGCCTGGTATATCATAATAATAATGCCTGGTATATCATAATAATAATGCCTGGTATATCATAATAATAATGAGCCTGGTATATCATAATAACAATGAGCCTGGTATATCATAATAATAATGAGCCTGGTATATCATAATAATAATAAGCCTGGTATATCATAATAACAATGAGCCTGGTATATCATAATAATAATGAGCCTGGTATATCATAATAATAATGCCTGGTATATCATAATAATAATGCCTGGTATATCATAATAATAATGCCTGGTATATCATAATAATAATGAGCCTGGTATATCGTAATAATAATGAGCCTGGTATATCATAATAATAATGCCTGGTATATCATAATAATAATGCCTGGTATATCATAATAATAATGAGCCTGGTATATCATAATAACAATGAGCCTGGTATATCATAATAAAAATGCCTGGTATATCATAATAATAATAAGCCTGGTATATCATAATAACAATGAGCCTGGTATATCATAATAATAATAAGCCTGGTATATCATAATAATAATGAGCCTGGTATATCATAATAATAATAAGCCTGGTATATCATAATAACAATGAGCCTGGTATATCATAATAATAATGAGCCTGGTATATCATAATAATAATGAGCCTGGTATATCATAATAATAATAAGCCTGGTATATCATAATAACAATGAGCCTGGTATATCATAATAATAATAAGCCTGGTATATCATAATAACAATGAGCCTGGTATATCATAATAATAATGAGCCTGGTATATCATAATAATAATGAGCCTGGTATATCATAATAACAATGAGCCTGGTATATCATAATAACAATGAGCCTGGTATATCATAATAACAATGAGCCTGGTATATCATAATAATAATAATGCCTGGTATATCATAATAATAATGAGCCTGGTATATCATAATAATAATGCCTGGTATATCATAATAATAATGCCTGGTATATCATAATAATAATGCCTGGTATATCATAATAATAATGAGCCTGGTATATCATAATAATAATGAGCCTGGTATATCATAATAATAATGAGCCTGGTATATCATAATAATAATGAGCCTGGTATATCATAATAATAATGAGCCTGGTATATCATAATAATAATGAGCCTGGTATATCATAATAACAATGAGCCTGGTATATCATAATAATAATGAGCCTGGTATATCATAATAACAATGAGCCTGGTATATCATAATAACAATGAGCCTGGTATATCATAATAATAATGAGCCTGGTATATCATAATAATAATGCCTGGTATATCATAATAATAATGAGCCTGGTATATCATAATAATAATAAGCCTGGTATATCATAATAATAAGCCTGGTATATCATAATAATAATGAGCCTGGTATATCATAATAATAATGAGCCTGGTATATCATAATAATAAGCCTGGTATATCATAATAATAATGAGCCTGGTATATCATAATAACAATGAGCCTGGTATATCATAATAATAATGAGCCTGGTATATCATAATAATAATGCCTGGTATATCATAATAATAATGAGCCTGGTATATCATAATAATAATAAGCCTGGTATATCATAATAATAAGCCTGGTATATCATAATAATAATGAGCCTGGTATATCATAATAACAATGAGCCTGGTATATCATAATAATAATAAGCCTGGTATATCATAATAATAATGAGCCTGGTATATCATAATAACAATGAGCCTGGTATATCATAATAACAATGAGCCTGGTATATCATAATAATAATGAGCCTGGTATATCATAATAACAATCACTTAATTTTAAACTTCAGAAATCCCTTTCAAGAAAGTCAATCCCTTTCCAAGGTAGAAATCCCTTAGGCATGGTAGAAATCTCTTTCAAGGAAGTCAATTTCTTTCCATGATAGAAATCCATTATACATGGTAGAAATCCCTTTCAAAAAAGTCAATCCCTTATACGTACTAGAAATCCTTTTCAAGAAAGTAAGTCTCTATACATGGTAGAAACCCCTTTCAAGAAAAGTCAATCCATATACATGGTAGAATTCCCACTCAAGAAAATCAATCCCTATACATGGGAAAAATCCGTTTCAGTAAAGTCAAGGACTAAATATTAATTTTGAAATGAAATTTGTATATGTTTCTATTTGTGATCACTAATTTTCTTGGAAAGAATCATAAAGACCAACATAAACATTCTTAAGCATCCATAAGCTGTTTTGAAAGTGCCCTGTCATAAATATCAAACATTCTTTTTATGTGAAATGATTTATGCACTACATAAAATTTTAGAAAAAGTTTTAATTCATTTTAATCAAAATCTTATTATCAGAGATAAACAATAACAATGTAATTTGTCAATATAAGCCATGTGAGTAATTCACCCACTTGGGGCCTTATGTTTTACTTTCAACCACTGGAAATGAACAATCATTATAACATGAAAGATTACCCAGGATATCCCAGCTGTCTACATACAACTGCTCCATCCTTGGTATCAAAGCTGTCATCACAGACTGTGCCCCAAGTCCCATTGTAGTTAACCTCCAGTCGACCCTCATATGGCCCACTGCCTCCGGATAGTCGGATCTGGACAGAGGCTGTGGCTGATGGAAAGAACATCATATGGTTATACTCATAATCAGAATTTTATAAAAGTCATGCTTTGTATATTTATGCCAAAATACTTGAATATTGGCTATCTTGGTGTATCCAGAATAAAATTCATTGTGAAACATATTTTAAACCATAATATATATATATATATATATATATATATATATATATATATATATATATATATATATATATATATATATATATATATATATATATATATATATATATTAAGTTTTCAATTTTTGGCACACAAAGCAAAGTCTGTTAAGTTAGCATATACCAATCATTACAGTATTGTCTATACTCATGTCAAACAACATAGATTCTAATTTACTATTACATAATGTGCCAGCAGATCATCTGTGTCTGCATTCTTTGTTGTAGTGATTAGTCCTAACAAACTACACAGATCTACTGGCACATTATGAATTAGCAGATCTGTGTCTGCATTCTTTGTTCTAGTGATTAGTCCTAACAAACTACACAGATCTACTGGCACATTATGAAATAGCAGGTCTGTGTCTGCACTGTTCTAGTGATTAGTCCTAACAAACTGCACAGACCCAGATATCCTGGCACATTATGAATTAGCAGATCTGTGTCTGCATTGTTTGTTCTAGTGATTAGTCCTAACAAACTACACAGATCTACTGGCACATTATGAAATAGCAGGTCTGTGTCTGCACTGTTCTAGTGATTAGTCCTAAAAAACTGCACAGACCCAGATATCCTGGCACATTATGAATTAGCAGATCTGTGTCTACATTGTTTGTTCTAGTGATTAGTCCTAATAAACTGCACAGACCCAGATATCCTGGCACATTATGAATTAGCAGATCTGTGTCTGCATTGTTTGTTCTAGTGATTAGTCCTAACAAACTACACAGATCTACTGGCACATTATGAAATAGCAGGTCTGTGTCTGCACTGTTCTAGTGATTAGTCCTAACAAACTGCACAGACCCGGATCTGCTGGCATATTATGTAATAGCAGATATATGTCTACATTGTTTGTTCTAGTGATTAGTCCTAATAAACTGCACAGACCCAGATATCCTGGCACATTATGAATTAGCAGATCTGTGTCTGCATTGTTTGTTCTAGTGATTAGTCCTAACAAACTACACAGATCTACTGGCACATTATGAAATAGCAGGTCTGTGTCTGCACTGTTCTAGTGATTAGTCCTAACAAACTGCACAGACCCAGATATCCTGGCACATTATGAATTAGCAGATCTGTGTCTGCATTCTTTGTTGTAGTGATTAGTCCTAATAAACTGCACAGACCCAGATCTGCTGGCATATTATGAATTAGCAGATCTGTGTCTGCATTGTTTGTTCTAGTGATTAGTCCTAACAAACTACACAGATCTACTGGCACATTATGAAATAGCAGGTCTGTGTCTGCACTGTTCTAGTGATTAGTCCTAACAAACTGCACAGACCCAGATATCCTGGCACATTATGAATTAGCAGATCTGTGTCTACATTGTTTGTTCTAGTGATTAGTCCTAATAAACTGCACAGACCCAGATATCCTGGCACATTATGAATTAGCAGATCTGTGTCTACATTGTTTGTTCTAGTGATTAGTCCTAACCAAACTGCACAGATCTACTGGCACATTATGAAATAGCAGATATATGTCTGCATAGTTTGTTCTAGTGATTAGTCCTAACAAACTGCACAGATCTACTGGCACATTATGAAATAGCAGATATATGTCTGCATAGTTTGTTCTAGTGATTAGTCCTAACAAACTGCACAGATCTACTGGCACATTATGAAATAGCAGATCTGTGTCTGCATAGTTTGTTCTAGTAATTAGTCCTAACAAACTGCACAGATCTACTGGCACATTATGAAATAGCAGATCTGTGTCTGCATTGTTTGTTCTAGTGATTAGTCCTAACAAACTGCACAAACCCAGATATCCTGGCACATTATGAATTAGCAGATCTGTGTCTGCATTGTTTGTTCTAGTGATTAGTCCTAACAAACTGCACAAACCCAGATCTGCTGGCACATTATGTAATATCAGATATATGTCTACATTGTTTGTTCTAGTGATTAGTCCTAACAAACTGCACAGATCTACTGGCACATTATGAAATAGCAGGTCTGTGTCTGCACTGTTCTAGTGATTAGTCCTAACAAACTGCACAGACCCAGATCTGCTGGCACATTATGAAATAGCAGATCTGTGTCTGCATTGTTTGTTCTAGTGATTAGTCCTAACAAACTGCACAAACCCAGATCTGCTGGCACATTATGTAATATCAGATATATGTCTACATTGTTTGTTCTAGTGATTAGTCCTAACAAACTGCACAGATCTACTGGCACATTATGAAATAGCAGGTCTGTGTCTGCACTGTTCTAGTGATTAGTCCTAACAAACTGCACAGACCCAGATCTGCTGGCACATTATGAAATAGCAGATCTGTGTCTGCACTGTTTGTTCTAGTGATTAGTCCTAACAAACTGCACAGATCTCCTGGCATATTATGAAAAAACAGATCTGTGTCTGCATTGTTTGTCCTAGTGATTAGTCCTAACAAACTGCACAGATCTCCTGGCAAATTATGAAATAGCAGATCTGTGTCTGCATTGTTTGCTCTAGTGATTAGTCCTAACAAACTGCACAGACCCAGATCTGCTGGCACATTATGAAATAGCAGATCTGTGTCTGCATTGTTTGCTCTAGTGATTAGTCCTAACAAACTGCACAGACCCAGATCTACTGGCACATTATGAAATAGCAGGTCTGTGTAGTATGCAGCTGGACTTGACTTATAAGTGAGTGTATATGGTAACTGCAAAATGAAAGTGCCTTCTTTATTTGATATCATACATTGCTGACAAATGACAGCTGCATCCTCTGTATGGTCACAGTTGCTGATGGTCCAACCTGAGAATCGGCAGGCAGCAAGAGTAGCTTCTGTCCCTACACATTCCACGTCATCCATGAGGATTGGTCCTGACCCATTACCATAGGCTGCCATAGAAACCGGTACTGCCCCATCACTGAAATATAACAATGACATATCATATTTACTGATATAATATTAATGGAAATATAATGTAATAATAATGGCAAATAGCTTCAATGTAGACCTGCTGTTGTATAAGGTAAACATAATGGCTTTGGTGTAAATCCTATGCATGATAGATTTCATATACATGCAAATCCTGATACATGATAGATTTCATATACATGTAAATCCCTATGCATGCTAGATTTCATATACATGTAGATCCCTATGCATGCTAGATTTCATATACATGTAAATCCCTATGCATGCTAGATTTCATATACATGTAAATCCCTATGCATGCTAGATTTCATATACATGTAAATCCCTATGCATGATTGATTTCATATACATGTAAATCCTATGCATGCTAGATTTCATATACATGTAAATCCCAATGCATGCTAGATTTCATATACATGTAAATCCCAATGCATGCTAGATTTCATATACATGTAAATCCCAATGCATGCTAGATTTCATATACATGTAAATCATATGCATGCTAGATTTCATATACATGTAAACCCCTATGCATGCTAGATTTCATATACATGTAAATCCCTATGCAAGATAGATTTCATATACTTGTAAACCCCTATGCATGCTAGATTTCATATACATTTAAATCCCAATACATGATAGATTTCATATACATGTAAATCCCTATGCATGCTAGATTATGTATACATGTAAATCCTTAGGTATGATAGATTTTATATACATGTAAATCCAATGCATGCTAGATTTCATATACATATAAATCCTGATGCATGCTAGATTTCATATACATGTAAATCCCTATGCATGCTAGATTTCATATACATGTAAATCCCAATGCATGCTAGATTTCATATACATGTAAACCCCTATACAAGATAGATTTCATATACATGTAAATCCTATGCATGCAAGATTTCATATACATATAAATCCCTATACATAATAGATTTCATATACATGTAAATCCCTATACATGATAGATTTCATATACATGTAAATCCCTATGCATGATAGATTTCATACACATGTAAATGATATCATTAGATTTTATGCTAGATTTCATATACATTCATGATAGATTTTATATACATGTAAATCCTGATTCATGATAGATTTTATATACATGTAAATCCCAATGCATGCTATATTGTATATACACGTAAATCCCAATGCATGCTATATTTTATATACATGTAAAAGTCCCTATGCATGTTAGATTCCATAACCATGTAAATCTATAATTGTCTTGCTGAAGATGGACAATAATACAGTTGGTATGCTTCTTCATAATGCCAGAAAAACTTCCTATGTTGCAGGTATATCATACATGTGAACTCCTCTCCCTCATCTCACCCAATAAAATCATAGACATATCAAGTTTGTATGATTAGAAGTAAATCCAAAAGGATTGATGTCATTAATTGGCAATGGCTGGATTACGAAGGAACTGAAGTGGAATAAATAAAACTGAATTGTCTTTGATGTAAAAAGATTGTCAATATGTGAATTTCACTGGTTGGAATCAAGATCAAAGGATATGAATATGCCTTTTTTCTTTTCCATAAGGCTGATTTTCAAATCTGCTACACTGGAAAGAATGATGGGTTGTCAACCTCCCCAGAAACCTAAGGTGATATGGCTTCTCCTAAGATACAGTGTTACTACAGGAAGACCTCAACAAGTTACAGAAGTGGGAGAGAAAATGGCAAATGAATTTCAACCCATCTTAGTACAAATCTGTATGCAAAACTAACAAGTGAAAGGCCTTTAACACTTTTTATTCTATCCATGAGCAAATCTTGAATGAAATCAACAGAACCAATGACCTCAGTGTCATCTTGGTCAGCAAACTATCTTGGAACTCTCACATAAACTCCAAAAATAAAAAAAACCCAATCAGATGACATTTTTTTCTGCAATAAAACAGGTCATCCTTTAAAAAACACATTATGGCTTGCTGCTACAAGACACTAGTATGCCCACAGCACAAATAAGCTTCTACAGTGGGACCCACAATCCAAAACCAATGCAGCTGAAATAGTCCTAAAGTGGGCATCAAGATTTTGTCACAGTGACTACCAGCAAACCAGTAGTGTCACATTAATGCTGAAAGACCTTCAGTGGGAAGACCTCAAACCAGTAGTGTCACATTAATGCTGAAAGACCTTCAGTGGGAAGACCTCAAACCAGTAGTGTCACATTAATGCTGAAAGACCTTCAGTGGGAAGACCTCAAACCAGTAGTGTCACATTAATGCTGAAAGACCTTCAGTGAGAAGACCTCAAACCAGTAGAGTCACATTAATGCTGAAAGACCTTCAGTGGGAAGACCTCAAACTGGTAGTGTCACATTAATGCTGAAAGACCTTTAGTGGGAAGACCTGACAAACCAGTAGTGTCACATTAATGCTTAAAGACCTTCAGTGGGAAGACCTCAAACCAGTAGTATCACATTAATGCTGAAAGACTTCAGTGGGAAGACCTGAGAACCTGACATTAACAGAACAAGGTCATAATGATGTACCGAATCATTAACCCATGATGTACAGAATCATTAACTCATGATGTACCAAATTATTAACCCATAATATACCGAATCATTAACCCATGATGTACCAAGTCATTAATCCATGATGTACCAAATTATTAACCAATGATGTACCGAATCATTAACCCATGATGTACCAAATCATTAACCCATGATGTACCAAATCATTAACCCATGATGTACCAAATCATTAACCCATGATGTACCAAATCATTAACCCATGATGTACCAAATCATTAACCCATGATGTACCAAATCATTAACCCATAATGTACCGAATCATTAACCCATGATGTACCAAATCATTAACCCATGATGTACAGAATCATTAACCAATGATGTACCAAATCATTAACCCATGATGTACCAAATCATTAACCCATGATGTACCAAATCATTAACCCATGATGTACCAAATCATTAACCCATGATGTACCAAATCATTAACCTATGATGTACAGAATCATTAACCAATGATGTACTGAATCATAAACCCATGATATACCGAATCATTAACCAATTGGTTGAAATAAAAACAACATGGCACTTGATCCTTGTAAAAGCATCAATGAGAGGCCATGCCAACAGATATAGAGTAACATACTGTTCCTTTGGACGCATATAAGAACTCCTTCTTCCCCACAGGCATTTGTCTTTAGAACTGCTTGCCAGTGACAGTCATTACAGTGCCTTCCATTGATACCTTTAAGGTCCACAGTTGAATTGTATGTCTCATGTCTTAGCATGAACACCATGTGTTTTTTATTCTGATTTTATCTTGTAAAAAGAGCCTTTCTTTTGACATATGTATATAGTTAATCACATTCTGTCTATAAACCAAGCACTTAATTGGAAGAAGGAGAATAACACTGTTTCATGCATAAATCACATCTCACAAATTTATATGGCAACAAATATGCCATCACTGAAATCATTGTTTGCTGAGTCTGCATTAAATAGGGGATATAGATATACATGCCAAGACACTGTCTGCCAATTTTATAGCCAAACATAATCTACCATTTATGGCAGCAGATCATTTTTCAGATCCAGTCAAATAATGTTCCTTGACTCAAAAATCACACAAAACATTTCATACAAACAAATAAATTACTCTGAGTGACCCAAGCTTTGGGTGATCATTGGAATAAGAATAACAGATGAATGACCATACCATAAGCATGACAGACAACAATGTACAACAGATGAAAGAACATACTAAAATCATGACAGACAACAAAAATCTCATTTAAGTGAGTTAAAAATTATAAACAATTCAAGATCAATTTAGCATTCAGATTTTCTTATGTTGTTGGTCTGATGACTCAATGGGAACATGAAATGGATTATGTCAACATTTGCTTTGAACATAAAATCAAATGATATCATCTGATGCAAGCAATTAGCATGAAGAATCAATATTTACCAAATTCTACCATAACTGATAAATGCAGGCTGTTTGAGACTACAATGAATCACTTATAATAATAAGGGAGATAACCTACAAAGGAAGCCCAAGCATTCGACAGGCAACAGCAGCATCAGAGGCACTCCAGTGGTCATCACAGACAGTACCCCACTGACCATTGTACTGAATCTCCACTCTCCCCTGTTGACTGTTTGGACCCCCAGCCAGACGAATTTGTATATTAGGTAGATTATCTGAAATAAACAACAGAACAACTGCGATGATTCACTATCACAAATCCCCATGCTTAAATATATAAACAAAAATACACTGAAATAAACAAAGTAACTAAATGTATGTCGTATTCCGAACTAAATACATAAGCGTTGATGGATCATTACACAAAATTATTAATGAGCGCATAACTCCACCTAGATAAATATGAAGTTGGTCGCGCGCTAGACTAAGTTTCGAAAGAAAATGGTGCTTGCTCTACTTAAAATTGAAATTTGGAGTAATATTGTTGATGAATATGCATTGCAACAACTTTTCCATTTCATCTGGAATGAATACCTTTTGGCATATATGTCGATTCAACGCAATGTTTTGATTATGGTCTGGATTTATCTACATGAAGTGACCTGCATTGGTTTCCAGCAGCATCTGCCAATTTAATGTTTTGAATTTTGTTGACATCAGCATGTGTGTTTCTTTTCTGTGATTGAATGATTCAGATTACAATGTGGGAAAATTATGAAACCTTTCCATTGCAATTATTGAAAACACGCTGTGGAATTTAATGTTTATTTCATTTTGAGTGCAGTAAGGAGGATGTAGCTACACTTGGAATATACTCGAAATTACATTACAATTTCAAAATCAATCTTGAGAACCCATGATAATGGCTCATCTAATTCAGATTTACAGACCTACGAAAATATATTTTTTGAAGAAATTCAGGATGTAAAATTGTAAGTATATTTTTGGCCATTTTTATTAACAGCTAAAGAAGACAGATTATGTGTATAACTTGCATTTTATTGTGAGGAACCTGTATAGCATCAATATATAGTTAAATTTGAAACATTGTATCAAAAAAGTAAATGCAGAATTGCCAAAGCAGTTTGTATGTGTCAGTCTATGAAACATTTGCTGGTATGTGGCCGTCTATGAAATATGTGCTTTAGTTCATTCATAAAAAATTGTTTACGTTAGAAAATAGTTCCTTTGCACATGGGATACAGTATAAAGGTGTTCAATATCAGTGAATATTGCATGATTCTGACAATGTAAAATTAACGGAGAAAAAAGCTGAGCATATAATAATATCAGTGATATAGTATTATCAGTGCTACATTATATGCCTGTGTTTATATCTGGCAACGAAGACAATAAATTCTCTTCGGTCTGAAAACACTCAAATGTTGGAGAATCAGTGTTGCAAAGTAAAAAAGAAAAAGGATATTTTCATGGTCTAACTAACACAGATATGATTGACAGATTTACAAGCTAGATTAGCTGTTGTTGTTACATAACCTGTTACACACTGTACTGCTACATCTTCACTGTGACCACAGTTGTTAACACCCCAGGGTTTGTGAACACATTGCCGAATATCAGTCTCATTTCCCATACACTCCATATCATCCAACCAAATTGGTCCTGTCCCACCGGCATAACTTGTTCCTTGCAGCACATGACCTCCTCTGTAAATGTAAAAACATGTTTTTCCCCAAGTAACTGTTAGGAATGTGCAACTCTATTCATAGTCAAAGGGACATAATTTTTCTGATAGCCAAAAACTGGATTTAGTTCCATTCATTGGCTACCAATTTGTTTTTGGATTTAGCTCAAATATGCAATATAATAAAATACCCAACAAAATTTTTTTAGATATTTATGTTCTGTCTGCACCACATAAATAAATTAAAGTATAAATAAAAAAACAGCAAATATTTTTTGAAAAACCAGGAAAAATTAGCCATGAAAATAGACTAATTCATAAAAATGCTACTTTTGATTCGCATGACTCTGCCATTACCCCCATTGCCATAAAGACTAACATTATTAACCTGCTGATATTGACTAATAAAATAATTTACAACACAAAAACAACTATGTAATGTTATTCAAAGCTTGCAATAAATTTTCTCTAAAGATTCTGAATGACCAAAATTTACCATTTACAAAATCTTACATGTCTGAGTAAATGTTTCCTTGCTACAAACAATGCATGATCAGTAACCGTACAATCTGTACACAGGACAGATCCAGGGCTAAGATACAACCCACACCCAACTGTACAAATGATACACCCTTGGTTAGGGTACATCTATACATAACTACCCACAGGAGAGATCCAGAGTTATGATTAAAGTAAAACCAACAGTATACAACATCCATCCATGGTTAAGATTAGGGTACAATCTACAACCAACTGTACACAGCATACATCCAAAGTTAGGATACAATTTACAATCAACTATATGCATGATGATCCAGGGTTAGAGTATAATCCACACCAGCTGTATGCAGCATAGATCCAGGTGTTAGGATACAATCCACACCCAGCTGTACACAGCATAGATCCAGTGTTAGGATACAATCCATACAAACTGTACACAGCATAGATCCAGTGTTAGAATACAATCCACACTCAGCTGTACACATCATATATCCAGTGTTAAAATACAATCCACACCCAGCTGTACACAGCATAGATCCAGTGTTAGAATACAATCTATACAAACTGTACACAGCATAGATCCAGTGTTAGAATACAATCGACACCCAGCTGTATACATCATATATCCAGTGTTAAAAATACAATCCACATCCAGCTGTACACAGCATAGATCCAGTGTTAGAATACAATCTATACAAACTGTACACAGCATAGATCCAGTGTTAGAATACAATCCATACAAACTGTACACAGCATAGATCCAGATAAGCCATTACATAATGAGCTGGTATAAGGTCTGGATGTATGCTGGTATAAGGTCAGGATGTATACTGGTATAAGGTCAGGATGTATACTGGTATAAGGACAGGTTGTATGCTTGTAGAATGTTAGGCTGTATGTTGGTGGAAGGTCAGACTGTGTGCTGGTATTATTCCAGCTGTATGTTGGTAGAAGGAAAGGCTCTTTGCTAGCAGAAGGCCATGCTGTATGTTGATAGAAGGGCAGGCTGTATGCTGCTAGAAGACCATGCTGTATGTTGGTAGAAGGCCATGCTGTATGTTGGTAGAAGGGCAGGCTCTATGAGCACTACTCATGGATAATTACTGCAATGATTGTGATATCACCTAGGATAATTTATGAACACATGACATGAGTTATCATAACTTATGACCTAGGATGGTTTATGAACATTACATATTGGTATCTATAGGTCATTATCTGGATGGATTATAAGTACAACACACTGATAACTATAGCATATTTATCTGGGATGGTTTATGAGCATTACACACTGATAAATATAGCATATTTATCTGGGATAGTTTATGAGCACTACACACTGGTAACTATAGCATATTTATCTGGGATGGTTTATGAGCACTACACACTGGTAACTATAGCATATTTATCTGGGATGGTTTATGAGCACTACACACTGGTAACTATAGCATATTTATCTGGGATGGTTTATGAGCACTACACACTGATAAATATAGCATATTTATCTGGGATAGTTTATGAGCACTACACACTGGTAACTATAGCATATTTATCTGGGATGGTATATGAGCACTACACACTGGTAACTATAGTATATTTATCTGGGATTGTTTATGAGCACTACACACTGGTAACTATAGCATATTTATATGGGATGGTTTATGAGCACTACATGCAGGAAGAATTTGAAATTGCCACAGGTCTAATGCCAGAAAATTTCACAGCAGACTGAGTAAAATGAATTTATAAATTTATTATTTTTATGATATTAAAAGAAATATTAAAAACCAAGTGAAAAATAAATAATGTTGAATTGTTTCTGATAACCACCTTTGAATGGGTTGATCAATAACTCGTGTTTAATCTGTGTACACTAGATGCTTGTAACTCAAATTAAAGACTCTTCTGCTGATACAAGCTACTTCCGATTCCTAATGTCAACATATGGAAGTATTTGAATGCCAGAGGCAAAAGTATCAAACACAGCCATGGAAAAGGAACTATTGTAAAGGAATACAACACTAACAAATGAAAAACAATAGTCAGGTTATAGAATCAGTTTTGAATATGGAAACAGGATAAATGCCAAGGCTTTGAAAGTGCTGTTAAAGTTTGTTCATCTCAGCATCATGAATGACATAATTGACTGTAGCTTGGTGGATTTTCACATGAGCCTCTCATAATGTAGCTAAAGTTAACAAATTCAGTTCGTGCATAACATCATCATTTTTATCAACATACAGAGCAATAGTACTTGTTAAATACATCCAGAAAAAGCATGGTCTATGTACATGTAATAAGCCATATGGCCCAGAATTTACAAAAGAGTTCATTATTTTTTATACAGGATTAAGCAGTTATGGGAGACATTGTGTACCACAGGCAAACATACATGACCTACTCATTGGAGAAATTTATCACAAACATGTAAGTAAAACTGTAAATTAGTTTAAAGAAAATGAGATGATGTTTGAATTAAAATGTACCTATTTTTCAAGACAATGGTGTACAAATTCCCTAAGCTATTGAAATGGATGCATTTCATCCAGTTCCAGTGATCCACTGCTGGAACGCCTCTTTCTGCAGACCTAATTTCATGAGCAGAATTGTACAAAAACTCGTCTTTGGAGGATGTGATGAGTTTTGTTACTGTCATTGATAACGAGTCAATGGATCCTAATTATTATTCCAACATTAATTAAGACTGGTCATCAATGGTTTAATTGTGATGTCCAGCCTCCAGATGAGTTATGCATGGATCTTGACCAGCTGGACTGTAATCATCACTGTACTGGTCAGTAAACAGTTGCCATGTTCTGCTGAATTTAATAAAATTTAATAAATCTGACACATGATATAACTCTCATTTTATGCTTTCTTGATGTTCCATGTTTCATTTTTTAAATATCTAATATTCATGTTTATCTGCATTAAACACTGAGTCATTTACAAGTTTGTCTTCTTGTGTGATGAAATGTAGGACCAGTTGGTTATGAACAGGACCAGTAGTATTTTCCTTTTACTTTTCCTGTGGGCTTGCAGAATTTTTGGGCAAGTTTCGCAAATTGCATACAGTCATATAGGTGACTGTCTATGACAATTTATGAGCATTACACATGGGTAAATTATAGGTTATTACTTAGGATGATTTATGATAGTAACATACAGGATGATTTATAAGCATTGCATATCATCAGTAATTACTAGCAATTGCCTGGGATGATTTAGCATTACACACATATAATTACAGTTTGTTACCTAGGATGATTCAGCATCCTGCAGATGACATTGGCCTCCCTATCATCAAACCCATCATCACAGATTGTCCCCCATCGGTTAAAAACATTGATTTCCACTCGGCCCTGGAAAGTATCCAATCCTCCAGTCAATCTCACAACCACATTTTGAACCCCTCCAGCTGAAAACATAGATTGGAATTCTAATTGATCCCCTAAGAATTTGAAATGCAATACATCACACTTCATTATACTACACATAGAATGCACTTGTATACAAGACAATGCAGAATAAAATAATACAACACATTATAACATTGACTGACTTAAAGTCATTTGTGACAATTCATTGTACTAAGCTGTCATGATGCATGTGACATTATGACCTATGTTGTGTCATCATGCAACCAAATTTCTGTTTTATTATTGTAAAATAAGTTTAATTTCAACGTTTTGCACAACATCATTTAATAAAGCAAACACGTATAGACCTCCATTTCAGTGTTTTGCAGAACGTCATTTAATGAAGCAATTATAGACCTTCATTTCAATGAATCATGAAATTCTACAAACTAGTAGTCCATCACTTTGATCTCCACTTTATGCTAATCCATACAAGTTTTACTGATTTACAAAATTTGTGTTCATCAAAAACAATGTTAATAATTGCTTATCTATTCTGACTTATTTTTAATTTTACATTATTAGCTAACTAAATGCATTTCATGTATTACAGTATTTTATATTTATTAGAGTAATTTATATTTAATGTATTCTATGTAATATAGTATTTCATATCTTTTACATTATATGATTATAGTTTTTCATATCTATTACATTCTATGTATTACAGTTTTTCATATCTATTACATTCTATGTATTAAAGTATTTTATATCTATTACATTCTATGTATTACAGTATTTCATATATATTACAATTCTATGTATTACAGTATTTCATATCAATTACATTCTATGTATTACAGTAGTTCATATCTATTACATTATATGTATTACAGTATTTCATATCTATTACATTCTATGTATTACAGTTTTTCATATCTATTACATTCTATGTATTACAGTATTTCATATCTATTACATTCTATGTATTACAGTATTTCATATCTATTACATTCTATGTATTACAGTATTTCATATCTATTACATTCTATGTATTACAGTATTTCATATCTATTACATTCTATGTATTACAGTTTTTCATATCTATTGCATTCTATGTATTACAGTATTTCATATCTATTACATTCTATGTATTACAGTTTTTCATATCTATTACATTCTATGTATTACAGTTTTTCATATCTATTACATTTTATGTATTATAGTTTTTCATATCTATTACATTCTATGTATTACAGTTTTTCATATCTATTACATTCTATGTATTAAAGTATTTTATATCTATTACATTCTATGTATTACAGTATTTCATATATATTACAATTCTATGTATTACAGTATTTCATATCTATTACATTCTATGTATTACAGTATTTCATATCTATTACATTATATGTATTACAGTTTTTCATATCTATTACATTCTATGTATTACAGTTTTTCATATCTATTACATTCTATGTATTACAGTTTTTCATATCTATTACATTCGATGTATTACAGTTTTTCATTTCTATTACATTCAATGTATTACAGTTTTTCATATCTATTACATTCTATGTATTACAGTTTTTCATATCTATTACATTCTATGTATTAAAGTATTTTATATCTATTACATTCTATGTATTACAGTATTTCATATATATTACAATTCTATGTATTACAGTATTTCATATCAATTACATTCTATGTATTACAGTAGTTCATATCTATTACATTATATGTATTACAGTATTTCATATCTATTACATTCTATGTATTACAGTATTTCATATCTATTACATTCTATGCATTACAGTATTTCATATCTATTACATTCTATGTATTACAGTTTTTCATATCTATTACATTCTATGTATTACAGTTTTTCATATCTATTACATTCTATGTATTACAGTTTTTCATATCTATTACATTTGATGTATTACAGTTTTTCATTTCTATTACATTCTATGTATTACAGTTTTTCATATCTATTACATTCTATGTATTACAGTTTTTCATATCTATTACATTCTATGTATTACAGTTTTTCATATATATATTCTATGTATTACAGTATTTCATATCTATTACATTCTATGTATTACAGTATTTCATATCTATTACATTCTATGTATTACAGTTTTTCATATCTATTACATTCTATGTATTACAGTTTTTCATATCTATTACATTCTATGTATTACAGTTTTTCATATCTATTGCATTCTATGTATTACAGTATTTCATATCTATTACATTCTATGTATTACAGTTTTTCATATCTATTACATTCTATGTATTAGAGTATTTCATATCTATTACATTCTATGTATTACAGTTTTTCATATCTATTACATTTTATGTATTACAGTATTTCATATCTATTACATTCTATGTATTACAGTTTATCATATCTATTACATTTTCAGACATCAACTTGATACTACAACATATGATGCATTTTGCATCAAAAGAAAATTATAAAATGTGGTACAAAATTCTTTCTGCAAAATATGTGCAAGAAACTGATGGCAATTTGGCACATCCAAAAGAAAATGGAGAATGCTGATGCTAGATGACAAAGCAAGATTTATGGGATAGTAGATGCCGAAGACACGAGTTCACCTGTAAGAAACTTACTGGTAGTCAAGTTTGAACCCATGACAGACTTGACTTGGGAAAACAACCAAGGAATGGGACCTACTCAGATCACAGCTGGACAGTAGATCTGACAGGTCTTTATCAATGCCTGTATCTGCTTTCCCTTGATGTCTTGATGTCTGGTATCACAGTTGATAGCCTTGACTGGGATTGCTTTTCTTTCTCCTCAGATAGCAAGAGAAAGTATTTATTTAACTGTGGGATTCAAAGCCTATAATGGTGATACATTGTCCAGGCTGCAAAGTTTCAGAAATTTCCTTCAAAGTGGAACTTCTAGTTCATTCGCTTCTCACTACAACTGAAAGTTTAACTTTCTCCATGTATTGTCTTCTTGATCAAGGTCATGTGTGAAGGTCATTTTGGGCAGGGAGGAAAGTCTAAAATTCTGGAATGTTCAAGTAAATTTGGAAATGCTATAATTTCCTAAAAGTGTCACACTTTAGCTGAACAAAGATTTGAACCATCTCAGATCCTGCAATTTAGCTGATGCAGGATCTGTTCAATATCCTATCAGATCTGTCCCATATCCTATTAGATCTGTCCCATATCATATCGGCAATCAGAACTATTATGCAATTCTGATCCCTTATTTCCTGACACCCTCCAAGCTGACTGACAAAGATTCCATAACCTAAAGGTGCATCATTTGGAATTGCATGTAGTGGCTAATAAGATGATCAAACGACAGCCCCAATGGGCACATGTATAATGGCATAATGATGAATGAAGGAACCATTTACAAATAAATTGAAACAAAAGAAAACCGGCAGAGAGCCCCAATGGACATGTGTATAATGGCATAATGATCAATGAAGGAACCATTTACAAATAAATTGAAACAAAAGAAAACTGACAGACAGCCCCAATGGACACATGTATAATGGCATAATGATCAGTGAAGGAACCATTTACAAATAAATTGAAACAAAAGACAACTGACAGACAGCCCCAATGGACACATGTATAATGGCATAATGATCAATGAAGGAACCATTTACAAATAAATTGAAACAAAAGACAACTGACAGACAGCCCCAATGGACACATGTATAATGGCATAATGATGAATGAAGAAACCATTTACAAATAAATTGAAACAAAAGAAAACTGACAGACAGCCCCAATGGACATGTGTATAATGGCATAATGATCAGTGAAGGAACCATTTACAAATAAATTGAAACAAATGAAAACTGACAGACAGCCCCAATGGACACATGTATAATGGCATAATGATCAGTGAAGGAACCATTTACAAATAAATTGAAACAAAAGAAAACTGACAGACAGCCCCAATGGACACATGTATAATGGCATAATGATCAGTGAAGGAACCATTTACAAATAAATTGAAACAAAAGAAAACTGACAGACAGCCCCAATGGACACATGTATAATGGCATAATGATGAATGAAGGAACCATTTACAAATAAATTGAAACAAAAGACAACTGGCAGAGAGCCCAAATGGACATGTGTATAATGGCATAATGATCAATGAAGGAACCATTTACAAATAAATTGAAACAAAAGAAAACTGACAGACAGCCCCAATGGACACATGTATAATGGCATAATGATCAGTGAAGGAAACATTTACAAATAAATTGAAACAAAAGACAACTGACAGACAGCCCCAATGGACACATGTATAATGGCATAATGATGAATGAAGAAACCATTTACAAATAAATTGAAACAAAAGAAAACTGACAGACAGCCCCAATGGACATGTGTATAATGGCATAATGATCAGTGAAGGAACCATTTACAAATAAATTGAAACAAATGAAAACTGACAGACAGCCCCAATGGACACATGTATAATGGCATAATGATCAGTGAAGGAACCATTTACAAATAAATTGAAACAAAAGAAAACTGACAGACAGCCCCAATGGACACATGTATAATGGCATAATGATGAATGAAGGAACCATTTACAAATAAATTGAAACAAAAGACAACTGGCAGAGAGCCCAAATGGACATGTGTATAATGGCATAATGATCAATGAAGGAACCATTTACAAATAAATTGAAACAAAAGAAAACTGACAGACAGCCCCAATGGACACATGTATAATGGCATAATGATCAGTGAAGGAAACATTTACAAATAAATTGAAACAAAAGACAACTGACAGACAGCCCCAATGGACACATGTATAATGGCATAATGATGAATGAAGAAACCATTTACAAATAAATTGAAACAAAAGAAAACTGACAGACAGCCCCAATGGACATGTGTATAATGGCATAATGATCAGTGAAGGAACCATTTACAAATAAATTGAAACAAATGAAAACTGACAGACAGCCCCAATGGACACATGTATAATGGCATAATGATCAGTGAAGGAACCATTTACAAATAAATTGAAACAAAAGAAAACTGACAGACAGCCCCAATGGACACATGTATAATGGCATAATGATGAATGAAGGAACCATTTACAAATAAATTGAAACAAAAGAAAACTGACAGACAGCCCCAATGGACACATGTATAATGGCATAATGATCAATGAAGGAACCATTTACAAATAAATTGAAACATGTATAATGGCATAATGATCAGTGAAGGAAACATTTACAAATAAATTGAAACAAAAGACAACTGACAGATAGCCCCAATGGACACATGTATAATGGAATAATGATCAGTGAAGGAACCATTTACAAATAAATTGAAACAAAAGACAACTGACAGACAGCCCCAATGGATACATGTATAATTGAATAATGATCAGTGAAGGAACCATTTACAAATAAATTGAAACAAAAGAAAACTGACAGACAGCCCCAATGGACACAAGTATAATGGCATAATGATCAGTGAAGGAACCATTTACAAATAAATTGAAACAAAAGACAACTGACAGACAGCCCCAATGGACATGTGTATAATGGCATAATGATCAGTGAAGGAACCATTCACAAATAAATTGAAACAAAAGAAAACTGACAGACAGCCCCAATGGACACATGTATAATGGCATAATGATCAATGAAGGAACCATTCACAAATAAATTGAAACAAAAGACAACTGACAGACAGCCCCAATGGACACGTGTATAATGGCATAATGATCAATGAAGGAACCATTTACAAATAAATTGAAACAAAAGAAAACTGACAGACAGCCCCAATGGACACATGTATAATGGCATAATGATCAATGAAGGAACCATTTACAAATAAATTGAAACAAAAGAAAACTGACAGACAGCCCCAATGGGCATAATGATAAATGAAGGAACCATTTACAAATAAATTGAAACATGTATAATGGCATAATGATCAGAGAAGGAACCATTTACAAATAAATTGAAACAAAAGAAAACTGACAGACAGCACAAATGGGCATAATGACAAATGAAGGAACCATTTACAAATAAATTGAAACAAAAGAAAACTGACAGACAGCCCCGATGGGCATAATGATCAGTGAAGGAACCATTTACAAATAAATTGAAACATGTATAATGGCATAATGATCAGTGAAGGAACCGTTTACAAATAAATTTAAACATGTATAATGGCATAATGATCAGTGAAGGAACCATTTACAAATAAATTGAAACAAAAGAAAACAGGCAGACAGCCCCAATGAGCATAATGATCAGTGAAGGAACCATTTACAAATAAATTGAAACATGTATAATGGCATAATGATCAGTGAAGGAACCATTTACAAATAAATTGAAACATGTATAATGGCATAATGATCAGTGAAGGAACCATTTACAAATAAATTGAAACATGTATAATGGCATAATGATCAGTGAAGGAACCGTTTACAAATAAATTGAAACAATTATAATGGCATAATGATCAGTGAAGGAACCATTTACAAATAAATTGAAACAATTATAATGGCATAATGATCAGTGAAGGAACCATTTACAAATAAATTGAAACAAAAGACAACTGAAAAATTTAGATGAAGACCATTTGGTGTGCTGAAGATTTTCATGCAACAAATGAAGCTAACAGATGCCAACCCAACCATGTGGACTGGCATTTGCAAAAGTATTTCTGATTGGGGCATCTCCAGGGTTACTTTTGTAGACAACCATTCCTGGTTCTTGATGCTTGAAGGCTTCTGATTTGTTGATCAAAATAGCTGAAATGTGCAAGGAGAGAGATGTAATGGAGCTGCATAAACAGACAGCCCCAACAAAGTAGGTCCACAGTTGCACTTAACAAGCACAAAAGATACAGAAACTCCCTTGCCAAAATCCATGTTCTGTTGAAAATGAACTCAGTAAACATATAAATCCAAGTAATTCATCCAGAGGGGAGGAAAAACAAAACACAACTGAGATTAGCTAGAACCTCGATGTCCATATAGATGAGACAGCCAACTTCTCCTTTTAACTAGAACACCTATTTGTAAATAAGAGCAAGTAGCTAGCTTATGTCTTCTATAAATATCATACCCACTGTGTGCTTCTAAATCATGTCTTCCAGATATGTTTCCATTGGTAGAGATGAGTATAACTGAAACTAAGAGATGGCCTTGACTGATACTGAACCTAACAATGCACACGAAACAGAAAAATTATTATCCAGAAACCAAACCATGAAAAATATGCATGACCAGACAGAAATATTAATTACTGGAAAGGTCATAACTGACTGTATTTTGTTATCCTTACTGTCTTATCAAATCACCCAGGCTATTTCCATTTTGAATCTGTGTGTAGCTATGAATTTGCTGAGTAGACTATCACAGATAGCAGCAAGCTATTTGCTTTCAACATCAGGAACAGATGAGAGTATAAGCCTGGGTGTGCTGATTTGTTGATTATTTACAAGTAAGGTATGAATTTACTTCCCAAGAGTGCCTTCCAGGGATCAGCTGGAAGATCTGTTATTAAATTAAAAAGTGAAAGTTGAGCAGGAGTGATGATGGAAATAATCAGCCCCTTAGAAACCACATGAATTTTTAATCAAAAAAGTCCATGAAAGAGTTCTGAAAATGGAAAACTTTCATACCTACTGAAAGATTTATGGAACAAATCAATATTTACATTGAGGCTTGTAGTAGGAGAACCAGGATTTCTTCTCTTCTTTGCTTGTAAGGTGGTTGCCAACAACACGGATACTTGGAGAGAAATTATTGCTGCTGATTAGAGTTTGCTTCTCCTTTTAGCAATGATCATCCCAGAGCTAAAATTGGCAATGGTCATCACAAAGTTGTGACTAGAAATGGCAATGATCATGCCAGGGCTTTGACTAGAATTGGCAATGCTCATCCCAAATCAGTGACTAGAAATGGCAATAATCATTCCGAAGCTGTGATAAGAATCAGCAATGATCATTCCAAAACTGTGATCAGAAATGGCAATGATAATCCCAAAGCTGTGGTTAGAATTTGCAATGATAATCCCAAAGCTGTGATTAGAATTGTCAATCATAATCCAGAGCTGTGATTAGAATTGGCAATGATAATCCCAAAGCTGTGATTAGAATTGGCAATGATCATCCCAAAAATGTGATTAGAAATGGCAATAATTGTAAAGCTGTGATTAGAATTGGCAATGATAATCCCAAATCTGTGATTAGAACTGGCAATGATAATCCCAAAGCTGTGGTTAGAATTGGCAATGATAATCCCAAAGCTGTGATTAGAACTGGCAATAATTGCACAGCTGTGATCAGAATTAGCAATGATAATCCCAAATCTGTGAATAGAACTGGCAAAGATAATCCCAAAGCTGTGACTAGAATTGCTACTGCCAATGCAAGGCAGCCAGAATAGCAAGTGAAGTTCTCACATCCTCCATATATCCTCCAAACAAAAGAAAAGAGTTAAACAGAACTGATGATGGTGCTACAATATGGTGTCATCAGTGATTTTGAGAAGAAAAAAAGTATCCCCCATATAGATCAGATTGCAAGACACAGAAGGGGCCTAATACCTCTTTGTGTATCAGTTTAGCTATTCAAAAAGCACCAACTCTTATGAATGTTCATGTTTCAATGTTTGTAAGTATAAAAATGGACAAATAATGTCCAGAAACTTCAACACTGCTGATACATTTCTAACCAGTTCTGATGTTGCTTAAAATATCTGATGATCAATTTTATGAGAGGAGATTCTATTAACTTCTGCAATATCTGTGTCTCAATATCTTTGTCACAGTGACTTTGTCAACAAGCAGTACATTGGTAGCCACCTATTGGAAACTGATTTTGCAAAGTGGCTACTGCTTTGTTGGAAGTAATTCTTATGGCATCCTTTCCTAGGTACTATTTTCAATATTTCTATGGCATAATGCAGGAAAATATGAGGGAGTACTGATCAGAGAATGGGCAGGTAGTGTGAGTTAAAATCCTAGAGTAAATATGATTATGTTATAAATCTGAAACAGAAGAAAATTTTCAGTGGAAATCTGATCATTTTACTTGCAACTCATAGTACTGGAAAATGAACATAAATATAAGACTGATGAAATTTCATCCAGGAAATTCATAAGAGCCACATCTAACAAAACAAACACACTTTGGAAGATAATTTCAAAGAAGAAATTTAATAGTCTCAAAGTACTTACAGTTTGGTATACACATCACACCAGCATCTTCTGTGTGGGCACAGTTACTCTGACCCCAAGGTTTGTGAGCACATGCTCCAAGACCTGCCTCCCCTCCCTGGCATTTCACATCATCCAGCCAAATATTACCACTTCCTGCTCCAAAGTAACCATTTCCAAGTGGAATTGCAACCACACTGTTTCAAAACAAAAAAAGAGTATTGTAAACAAACAACAATATTTAATTTTATCATATATTTTGTGCTGAAACCACTTCTCTTTCTCTACATAGCTAATTTTTGTCTAGGATTGTAGAATACACTTTAAAATAATGAATATTTGTAAGCAAAATGTTTTCTTGGATTTCAGTTCAAGACATTGGTTTTTCTTGGATAAAAGCAGGTCTAACTGATATTTTGTCAGGTTGTTTGTCAACATTTAAAGAAATAGACCTGACCTTGCTTGCAAATTTGAATGGAAAATGACTCACGTCCAGGTTTTCTTACTGTGTCTTAGGTTTTTATCAAAAATGGATGTCATGAACAGAATTGTTTATTTATAATTTAACGCCGGTCTAGTGGAATCAGTTTAGTTTTGTTCAGATATAATTTTTGAGAAGAATTATCATATTTTATTGGAATTACAAAGTGCTCATTGACATTTCTGGCTAAATCAATATTTTGGGATTATTATGAATTCATTCAAGCACATTTCTGAATTGTACCAGTATGATACATCAAGACTGTGGGAACCACAGCATATTAAATTGGAACTCATTTGGAAAACTACATTTTTGGACTTGTAATTGAGCTTTTTGGACAACTTGGAATTTAGTTAACAATATTGGAAAGTTCCTTTTAAATTTTCACTTTGTATGCTAGGGAAAATAACTATTTATTGAATGTTCTTAAACTTGTAATTTTTTTGCTTTGTCTGTTACTGAATTAAAGACCATAGACATAACAAAATCAAAGAAATAAATTAATGCTATTTTAAAAATAAATATCAAAATCTTGAGAAGTGTTTGATAGGAAAAGTGTGTAATAAGATATTATAACTTGATTATTTACAGTGGATATTTTTAAGAGAGGAAATAATATAGTTCAATAACTTTCAATTTGGAAACAGAAACTACTGTGACAGGAATGTGAAAGGAATTTATAATAAACAGAATTATCAATGATCATGCAAGCACTGTGTCACAAATTTATAATAAAATTGCCACTGTACTGGCAAGCACTGTGACAGGAAAAATAATAAAGAGAATCAATACTGATTTAGCAACCACTGTGACAGGAATTTATAATAGACTGAATCGCCACTGTACTGGCAAGCACTGTGACAGGAAAAATAATAAAGAGAATCAATGCTGATTTAGCAACCACTGTGACAGGAATTTATAATAGACTGAATTGCCACTGTACTGGCAAGCACTGTGACAGGAAAAAATAATAAAGAGAATCAATGCTGATTTAGCAACCACTGTGTCACAAATTTATAATAAAATCACCACTGATCTGGCAAGCACTGTGACAGGAAAAAATAATAAAGAGAATCAATGCTGGTTTAGCAACCACTGTGTCACAAATTTATAATAGACTGAATTGCCACTGTACTGACAAACACTGTGACAGGAAAAAATAATAAAGAGAGTCAATGCTGATTTAGCAACCACTGTGACAGGAATTTATAACAAACAAAATCAGTACTGATTTGACAACTACTGTGATAATAATGAACAAAATCACCACAAATTTGGCAACCAAGGTCTCAAGAAGTTATAATGAACAGAATCAAAAACAATTTGGTAACCACTTTGATGCAAATTTATAATAAATCAATATCTTAAGTTTCCAGTGTAATGTTGTCATTTACCAAGATAGATTAAATGCAAATGCAGTTAACGAGTCTTAGTGAACTTTTATGATGAGCTAATAAGGTATACTTTGCATAAATGAATATATATGAAGTTTTTGGTGAAAACAATAACTAAAACAGCAAACATTTTCAATATGGCCACCACAACAGCCATATTGGATGTTAGATCAGTGCCATTTTTACTCAGGTATAAATTGAAATTATAATTATATTGAAAACAAATTTTTACATGATTATACATTCAAAATGGAGCACTGATAACAACATTTTTCAAAACAGATATATTAGATGCTGAAAGGCAATATTTTCATTTACAACCAGCTAGATGTATGTGTGTGTGTGTTTGTGTGTGTTTTGTGTGTGTGTGTGTGTGTGTGTGTGTGTGTGTGTGTGTTGTCAAGTTTCAAAGCAATCTTTCCAATTATTTGAGTTATGATAAAACAAACTTGAGCTAGTAGACAGATGATTTACAGCATGCCATTAATTTATGATCTATGACTGGTAGAACTCGAAATGAAAACCTGAAAGGCTACAGCCATGACAACATCCTGACCCTACCATACTATATAATTTATCATGATTATAGAATAATTGTATTTTTCCACATACTTGCTGAACTGCAACTGCCGGCATACAATTGACGCAGCCTTATCATCCCATTCATCATCACAGACTGTGCCCCACAATCCTCCATGCTGGATCTCCACACGCCCTTCTGACCCACTAGAACCATTAACCAGTCTGACAGGAACCTGGGCATCTATATCTGTGAATGAAATAATTTAACATGTGATGACCATTGTCATTTGGAACTCTCAGTTACACTCCACTTAATTTAAGTCCCACTCAAACAAGCAGGGTCTCCACTTGAGTGCTCCTACTCTGCTAACACTTGATGAGTACAGAGTCAAACTTGGTTTCAACCCAGTAATCAATCAATGGCTGCTTGATCTAATTTTTGAATTCAGTTTAATTTTCCAGAATGGAGATGACAATGAAGGGAACAGCTACCCTTGTAAAACAAAAGTTCCAAATCGATTTGCCCAGTGTGACATATCAATATTAGAATCACAGTGTGACATATCAATATTAGAATCCCAGTGTGACATATCAATATTAAAATCAGTGTGACATATCAATATTAGAATCACAGTGTGACATATCAATATTAGAATCACAGTGTGACATACCAATATTAGAATCACAGTGTGACATATCAATATTAGATCACAGTGTGACATATCAATATTAGAATCACAGTGTGACATATCAATATTAGAATCACAGTGTGACATATCAATATTAGAATCACAGTGTGACATATCAATATTAGAATCACAGTGTGACATACCAATATTAGAATCACAGTGTGACATATCAATATTAGATCACAGTGTGACATATCAATATTAGAATCACAGTGTGACATATCAATATTAGAATCACAGTGTGACATATCAATATTAGAATCCCAGTGTGACATATCAATATTAGAATCACAGTGTGACATATCAATATTAGAATTTCAGTGTGACATATCAATATTAGAATCACAGTGTGACATATCAATATTAGAATCACAGTGTGACATATCAATATTAAAATCACAGTGTGACATATCAATATTAGAATCACAGTGTGACATATCAATATTAGAATCACAGTGTGACATATCAATATTAGAATCACAGTGTGACATATCAATATTAGAATCACCGTGTGACATATCAATATTAGAATCACAGTGTGACATATCAATATTAGAATCACAGTGTGACATATCAATATTAGAATCACTAAGTGGAAACTAGAGGAAATAACCGAGGAAAATGTTCAATCTACAGGAGCTTGTGGATCAGATTGTCATGAGAACATCAACCATACTGAATTCTTAAGTTCCAAAAAGGACAAGACTTTGGGAAATATAAAACAAAAGGAAATATATAACAAAGAAATATAAAACATAAGGCACAAGATTGTATTTAAAAAAGCAAAACATCTATTTGTGATATCAAGGGCAATATAACACTCAATTTGCAACATTGTATGTCAGATAAGAAAAAAGATATTAAGGAATGACATTTGTAAAATAAATTTACTATATTATCTTCTGATCTCTTTAATGTTTTCTTTCTTTTCTCTTTTCTTACCTTTTTTCCTTTCTGTTTCCTTACTTTCTCCATGTTTATTAGCATTTGATACATTAAAATCACAGTTCACATTATCTGTATGTTATTAGCATTTTGTACTACTGTACTACATTAAAATCACAGTTCACATTATCTGTATGTTATTAGCATTTAGTACTACTGTACTACATTAAAATCATGGTTCACATTATCTGTATGTTATTAGCAATTAGTACTACTGTACTACATTAAAATCACAGTTCACATTATCTGAATGTTATTAGCATTTAGTACTACTGTACTATATTAAAATCACAGTTCACATTATATGTATGTTATTAGAATTTAGTACTACTGTACTACATTAACATCACAGTTCACATTATCTGTACATTATTAGCAATTAGTACTACTGTACTACATTAAAATCACAATTCACATTATCTGTACGTTATTAGCATTTAGTACTACTGTACTACATTAAAATCATGGTTCACATTATCTGTATGTTATTAGCAATTAGTACTACTGTACTACATTAAAATCACAGTTCACATTATCAGAATGTTATTAGCATTTAGTACTACTGTACTACATTAAAATCACAGTTCACATTATATGTATGTTATTAGAATTTAGTACTACTGTACTACATTAACATCACAGTTCACATTATCTGTACATTATTAGCAATTAGTACTACTGTACTACATTAAAATCACAATTCACATTATCTGTACGTTATTAGCATTTAGTACTACTGTACTACATTAAAATTTTAATTATCTGTTTGTTACATTCTACTCACTTGGTTGACAGTCGACTCCGACATCTTCATTATGGCCACAGTTGCTTTGACCCCAGGGGTTGTGACGGCAGTTGACTATACTGGTTTCATTCCCATTACATGTTACATCATCTAACAAAATTGAGCCAGACCCAGCACCAAAAAATCCATCTGTCCTGGCTACAAATAAATTTCTGAAAAGGGGAATAAACTGATTTTAAGCTATTAAGTCAATTAAATAATTAATTTGGGAAATATTCATGTCATACTCTACAATTTCAAAATGAAAATTTTAATAATTTGGGAAATATTCATATTAATTTGGGAAATATCAGCATAAGCTGTAAGTGTAAATTATAATAGTCAAATAAAATGCATCTAAATCATTCTTATAAGGCATAAGTCTCAAATATAAGGTATATAAACAGTTTCTATATGGTGTACATATTTTATATTGATTTTTTTAAAGATACATGAAAAACTCTGAAATTGCAAATTTCCCTACAGGACAAACAGCTCCACAACAAAAATATGACAGAAAATGACAACTTTCATGAATTCATTTATATTTGTCATTTTGACCAAAAAAAAGACATCTATGTTGGTATTTTAATCAATTGATTGGAGAAGGGGTCCTAATGTTTCCACAGAAGGATAACTAATTGTGGCTTATAGCAACCACATGTCCATGAACAGGGTATTAATATTACCAAGGTTATTACCAAGGTCATAAGTCTTATAGGACTGCTCAATTTTCATGTCTATGAAAATGGTCTGAAAATGACCATGGTCTGAAGTCTGAGTTATTCATCTTTCATGTCCATAAACTGGATCTGAAAATGACCATAGTCTGGAGATATTCATCTTTCATGTCTATAAACTGGATCTGAAAATGTACATAGTCTGATGTCTGGAGTTATTCATCTTTCATGTCCATAAACTGGATCTGAAAATGTACATGGTCTGATGTCTGGAGTTATTCATCTTTCATGTCCATAAACTGGATCTGAAAATGTACATGGTCTGATGTCTGGAGTTATTCATCTTTCATGTCCATAAACTGGATCTGAAAATGTACATGGTCTGATGTCTGGAGTTATTCATCTTTCATGTCCATAAACTGGATCTGAAAATGTACATGGTCTGATGTCTGGAGTTATTCATCTTTCATGTTCATAAACTGGGTCTGAAAATAACCATGGTCTGACATGAGGTCCGAGACTGTTCATGACCAAGGTATGAGATCTGAGACTGTTCAATTTTGGCAGAGGACCTGTCAAGTATTATCAGAACTAGCCAATCAGACCTTTAGAATGTCTTAGTTTTTTTATGTAAATTGAATAAAATGTGTGGTTTAATATTTAGTACATCTAAAGAGTCATAAAAGTCTAACAATGCAAGCATAAGTTAATTTTCAATAGTGAGAGACAAGTAAGGATAGACATTACTGCGAGACATGGTGATCTCAACCTCAGCCAAAACTGAGCATCAACTGTAGTACGGAGTATAACAAAGCTCTACGTGTTGTTTGAGCCATTTTTGACTTATGCAGACCTGGGCAGAGTATGGTTTTATGGTCCAAGGCAATATATAAAAAATAATATCAGGTCCTACATGAAAACTGGTATATAGAAAAAACATTATGACTTACATCAAAATCGCTGGGGCCCTCATTCCACGAACTGGGAATTTCATCACCAAATGAGTATTTGGGGGAATATTTCTCACATTGCCTTTTTGTTTTGAACCTCTTCACTCACATATTTTTTTGCATATTTGTGTTTAGATGTTCATTTATAGAAAATTTAAAAGATATCAAAAATTAAAAGTAGTGTTTAAATTGCTTTTTTAAATTTCAGAGGTACATTACATGTTTCAGAAGCTGCTTTGTCCTTGATATAAAAATGTAACAACAGCTTTTCATAAGAATTCCTAATATGAAACAAATTCAATTTTGGTTATTCATAATATACTATGTATTAAGGATGCATTATAAATATTCTGTTTGTTACCTACAGATGCTGTTGAATAAAGGTCTCCATAATTATGTTAACATGGTCATATTCTGACCATAAATGTACTTTCTGCTGTTTACAATAAAGATTTGCCAATCACTTGCTGTATTCTGTTTTCTTTGTGCACATGTGCATGCAAACCTGTAATAATGTTTCCAGGCAGCCTAGGCATCACATGATTAAATGACATAATTGCCTCATAAGTCTCTCTTTTGTGCTAGTTGAAAACAGCATTTACGAAATTTTTGATTCAGGAACCAAGTCAGGCATCAGTCATCCAAGATTTGTATAGTTTTCTATAATATGATTATGTTATCAACGCTTTAGTCTAAAATTTTCTCTGTATAAAAAAGAACTATGACATTTTTATGACAAATAACAATAACATACAATGTTTTATATGGTGGTCGGATTTATGCCAAGTTATTTTACATAAGAGGGTAATTCCGACCTAGAACACATGCTAAAAGACATTACATACTTATGATTGGCGTCTACAGGATTTTGGGGCAAGAAAAAAACAAGGAATAAAAATGTAGATAAAATTTTATAATAGAAAAATAAGGTATGAATATAAAAAGAACAAAAAGCTAACTCTCTACAAGTATGTAGATAACATTATCGCTTTAAATCTGCTATTTATGTGAAACAATTAACAAAAATATGAAAACAATTAAAATAAGTGCTTTTAAATCTGTAACGGTAAAGCAATCATATTTAACAGACGAAATTGGTATATGTACGGTCCATATACTGTATAAGGTTGGAATGCACCATTGTGGTCCAAGACAACTTGAGATTGGGAATCTATATTATATGAAAAGTGAAGAAGTCAATCCTTATGATAAAAATGCTGTGTGTGTCTTTCAAGATAAAGAATGTAGAAGACATGCTACCTACTTGCAGAGGGGATATGCTGCAAAAATTACAAAAAATTGCTCACAAAAATCTAGCACAAAGAAATATATATTTAAAAGGAAAAGGAGCTGTAGAATCCTGGGAAAAAAAGGACTGGTCCTCGTCAAAGTTTGATATATGATATAGGTACCGAATGTGTGGAAAAAGAGATAGATGAATTTAAAGAATTGCTGTCTGGATTATTTCTTGAAAAGTTTGATTCTGATGATTTTTAAATAAAAGTCTTGCGTTTTCTTCAGTTCTTTATCTCTGATGTCCCATGATTAGCATTTACCTGCTACATTTTTCCCAGAATGACCAGAAAATCAAAAACAATGCAGTATGAAGAAAAGTCCCTTGAGAAAGCTGTAGATGCGGTTAAAAGAGGCGAAATGAGTTACCGGGATGCAAGTCAACAATTTGGCATTCCAAAGACTACAATTATTGACCATGTTCAAGGGCTTTATGCCCCTGCTTCAAAATTAGGTCATCCTACAGCCATTCCTGCCACAATTGAAACATCTATTGTTGACAGGGTTGTTGAGACCTCCACAAACAGAATCGGCATTACCAAATGCCAATTTCTTTTGAAAACAGCTCATCTTTGTAAATAATCAAATTTAAAAGACCTCTTTCAAAAATGGTATCCCGGGCGACGATCGGTGGAAAGGTTTTATATCAAGACACTTTGACCTGGTATTAAGAAAGCCAGAAAAATTTAATATCTCTTGCGCAAGAATGATGAATAGAAAGGTGGTGCATACATTTTTCGACGCTTTGGGGAAAATAATTTCTGCACTTAATTTGCACATCAAACCACATCATGTCATTTGGAACTGTGATGAAACTGGTAAACAGATGAACACAGACCAGTATCAGTATGTGCTATGAGGCAAGCAATAAATATCATAGGCATTTCATCAGATAGCAGAGAAAATGTCACAATTCTTGTGTGTATGAATGATGCAGGATGTTCTATGCCACATATTTGTATTGTACAAGGGAAACCACCAAGATCCCTACATGCCTTTAACTGCTTTGAAGCTCCACCGGATACAATTTGGACCTATCAAAAGAAAGCATGGAAATGTGATGTTATGGGGGTTGAATGGTTCCAGGGATTATTTATAAAATATTGTGGCCCAGATAGGCCTCAGCTGCTCATTGTTGATAGCCATTCATCGCATGAAGTTTTGGGTCTTCTAGAAGAGGCCAAAAAGGCAAACATTCACATTCTGTCTTTACCACTACATACAACATATTTCTTGCAGCCTCTTGATCAGACAGTGTTTGGTCCTTTCAGCAAAGGATACAGTCGTGCCTGCACAAAGTTTTTATCTGAAAATCCTGACAATGTTCATGGCCATGTATGCTTGATCAGCAGCATTTACGAAGCAAAATATCAGGAAAGGGTTTCAGACTACTGGAATATGTCCAATGGATATGTCTGCCATACCAAAGAGTGAGTATCAGCCATCCACAGTGTACGAACGGGAAAACACCCTGACTTTGCCTTTGTGCACTGCTTCATCAGTTTCTGATAAATTTCCTATCCCTGTCTTTGTCTCTAACCTAAAACTTGAAGAGAGCCAATAAATCTCTTTCAGCACATCGCCAAGATAGGTTTCTAGCCAAACATATACTATAAATTCTATCACACCATCTGCTTCTACACAAAGATACCCTTCAGAACCCATCATGTTTATAAACGTGCCAATACATTTGAGTTAGCATCTAACCCTTGCAATGCAATAAGAGGCTCTGCTGTTTATCTTCATTCCACATCACCTGATATGGTACCTCTTATAGAAAAGTAGTCATAATGGACCAGGTATAGTAGCAAATAACTTAGAAGCTACTTCTGTTCTGATGTACATGGCAAACAGAAACTCTTCTACCATAGAGGACTTAAAAACTAATTCTGTTTTGATGTCCCAGACAAATAGCATCTCTTCTGCAGCCAATATTGGCAGTGAATGTATCCTACAAGAAGGTTTCTATTCAATCCCTGGAAAGCATATATGGAGTTCTACATGGAACAATTATCTGGAAAATATTTTTGGAATTACAACAGTTGAACGGGGAAAAAGTTAAGCCCAAAACATTAACATGTCACAGGCTTCTGACATCTGATGAAATTATAAAAGTTATGAGAAATACTGAAATTTTAAAGTCAGTGAAATCAGCAGAGGAGGAAAGGAATAGAAAAGCTTTGGAAAAGAAGGAGAGGATACGAAAAAGAGAGTGCAACAAGAAAGAAAATTAAAACTAATCAGTTTTCAGTATTTTTATGTGGTTAAAATAAAATTTTAAATTTGATAATTATTAAATTAAATTAATACACCTTGTCATACATTTCCAGATAAATATTTTGGAAAAAGTGCTGTGAAAATATTTTTCTGCATGTAGTCACTGATCTCTCTCTCTCTCTCTTTCTCTCTCATGTTTATAGTACTTTACACACACACACACACACACGCGTGCGCACAATGAGATACACACTGACAATGGTGTTCTTCTTGAACTTAAAGCTTCATCAAATACCAAAAGATGTCAGAAACTTTGTTGATATATGCTTTCCTGATCCTATGTTTTATGTGTGTGTGAGATGAAAACTTTATCACACACGAATACACACACAGTGGTCAGATTTCCCCATGATAGTCGGAGTTATCAATAGCAGACGTCAGAATGAGCCACAACACGTTCGGATTTACCCCCTGCATGTAGTCATAATAAAATCTCGTTTCAGTACTAAGGACTCAAATGATATCCTTTTTTTAAAGAATGAAACTTGTTGCAAGAAGCCCGATTTACAGCTCCCAGTATCGTACTTTAGCATGCAATAGTCAGCTTGAACAACAGTTGTTGATATCCTATCAACAACTGCAGTGGTCAGAATATAACCCGATTACCCATATGGCACCATTAGTTTCACATCATTACGATGTTTCACAGGAGTGGAATGTTTGCAGCACATTTACTAATCAGACATGAGTGTATTTCACAAAAAGCATGAAATAGAATGAGTTTTTTTTAAAAGCCGATTATGAAGCAAATTATGACTTAGTGGACATATCCAAGTCTATTAATAGCAGAAGGAATCATTTTATCCAATGGTTATTCATCATATTAAAAAAAAACATGAAAGTGTATATGTGTTATGGAGCTGAAACAGATTTTTTTCAACTGTTACCTGTTTTCGAGGTTGTTGTCTGATGTTATACAACTGTGATGTGGTAAAAAGAAGAAAAAAATTACTATTTAACACAATTACATCAGTATTTTAATAATAATAACAATAACAATAACGACAGTTTAAAGTGACTACACTTGCTACACCAACTACTTCCTAATTTCACAGACTTAACCCAGGACAGACTGGAGGGATGTAATTTCGAGTAAATATTAGGACTCACTTTAGACCCAATCTGATTAAAATCAAATCTCCAGTTATAAAGGAAGATCTGACATGGGGTCATGTTCTAGTAACAACCCATGTAATTACCATAATCGCTAATTTTATCAATCAATCAGTTAGAGTCTTTATACCTTCGCGTTTGGTTATGTGATTATGATTTTTAACGTTGCTTTAACAATTTGTCAGTCATATCGCTACGATGTCTGCAGTGTGGCAGTTTATAGTGATGTCTAGCACTGGAGCATCATGCCACAGACATGTAGTATGATGTCCCAACCAGTTACATTATCCTGTCACCAGGCCGACCAGTCCTAACACTAACCTCTTAATACTGAACGTTAAGCGAGACAGCTGTTAGTACCATTTTTTGTACATCTTTGGTATGACTCGACCGGGAATCGAACCCACGACCTCTCGCATCTGAGGCGGACGCTCTAACCACTAGGCCATCTTCGCGTTTGGAGACTGAACACTGGATGAATAGCATGACCGTGTACCGAACGATTTGATTAACTGTCAGTTTGTTGAAAGCTGCATTTCTATTGACTAATTCACCAGAACATTACCATTCGTCAGATCTTCATGTAGGTCAGCGGATCTGACTTTAATCAGATTGACTTTAGACCCGGGCTTTTATCATGATAAAACGCCATAACCTAACTACTGTACCGTTAAGACGACTTTTGGGAAGGAAAAAGGTAAACCTATGGTTTCTAGCTAGTAACACGTTTCATGTGTGAATGTAATAAAGGAAAAAGTTCGAGGAAGCGAGATTTAGACATTTTCGAGTGGGATATTTCAAAGTACACATTATGTGCCCATAACAGATTTTAGAAACGCCAAGAGTCTCTCTCTCTCTCTCTCTCTCTCTCTCTCTCTCTCTCTCTCTCTCTCTCAAAATTTTACATGACTATTTCTACTGAAGCAAAAGCTTGGGAGTTTTTGTTTCAACTAGTTGGCTTCAATTTGATGCTGATCCTGAAAAATATTTTATATTGACCTAGAACTCGATAAGCGATATCGCCATCTGTCTTTTGATGTAAATTTGAGTGACCACAAATTTTTTCCCGGATATTTCATTGCTTTAGTAGTAATTGTAGGTCAGTGGGTTACTAATAAGTATATTGAAAGAATTATTTAAATGAAAATGTACCGTCTACAAAAGAATTTTTTTTTTTATTTGAGCATGACTTTTTTTCTTGTCTTCTTGGTTTAAACGGCATGATTACAATGTTCTAAGGCGGCATATCCAGTAAGATTCCTTTTCTTTCCTGGTTTCGCAACTCCAGTTAGGGTTGTGAGCAATTACATTATTAAATGTGTTGCGATGGGAAAAGATGTGTTCTGCAACTGGACTTATGTGCAGTTTCTTTGTCGTCCAATCAAAACTGTGAAGATTGGTCCTATTTTATTTTTAATTTTCTTAGATATATTGAAGGTTACAGATCTTATATGTAAATATGCTGTACTGGAGACATCAGGGTGAAAAATATCAAGATAGTAGTGTACTGGACGTATCAGGGTGCGGATTATCACGGTGTACTGGAGGTATCAATGTGCGAATTGACAAAGTAGCGGTGTACTGGAGGTATCAATGTGCGAATTGACAAAGTAGCGGTGTACTGGAGGTATCAAGGTGCGGATTATCACGGTGTACTGGAGGTATCAATGTGCGAATTGTCAAGGTAGCGGTGTACTGGAGGTATCAAGGTGCGAATTATCACGGTGTACTGGAGGCATCAGGGTGTGAATTGTCACGGTGTGCTGGAGGTATCAATGTACGAATTGACAAAGTATCGGTGTACTGGAGGTATCAGGGTGCGAATTGGCAAAGTAGTGGTGTACTGGAGGTATCAGGGTGCAAATTGGCAAACTAGCGGTGTACTGGATGTGTCAGGGTGCAAAATTGGCAAAGTAGCGGTGTAGTGGAGGTATCAGGGTGCAAATTGGCAAAGTAGTGGTGTACTGGAGGTATCAGGGTGCGAATTAATTGGCAAAGCAGCGGTGTATTGAAAGAGTTCTCACGAGTCCTAATAATGATGATGCTGGACTAAAACAAAACTGTGACCAAAAATTTTCATACAGTGTGAGAGGCGGGGCTTTTCCATATAGATTCCAAAACATAGTTCTGTTTATTAAAATGAAAACAGGGGTAATTTATAATACTTGCACTTAAGACTTGCTCTTGGTGTATATAGTAAAAACAAAATCAAGGTAAGGTTCATGGTATTGACTTTGCCAGACGAAACATGCATGTACATGTAACAATGAAACTCTCTCTCTCTCTCTCTCTCTCTCTCTCTCTCTCTCTCTCTCTCTCTCTCTCTCTCTCTCTCTCTCTCTCTCTCTCTCTCTCAACTTACCCAGTATAACCAAGCATCCGACACACCACTGTGGCAGCATTGCTATCAAAGCTATCGTCACACACTGTTCCCCATGCTCCATTATAAAAGACCTCCACGCGACCTTGAGATTGCCTTGATCCTCCTGACAACCTTAGTATAGAATTCTGACCTGTAAAAATACACATTTATCTGGATGCTTTGATTGTATCCATGAAAAATTTGGTGGGAAAATGGATAAACTCTTTCATGCACAAAAATGGTCTTATTTACTGAAATATGGTTTCAATTTTTTTTTTTGGTATTGGAATTGGAACTTCTAATTGTCAAGATCATTATATGTACTTTACATCCACAAGACATGCTGGAAAAAACGGAACAAAAAGGCCGTCTGTAACAATGAGATAACATCATTTGTATATTTAAAGTTAGCTCAAGTTGTAAGCTTATGTTTGACATGTAATCATGTTGTAATCAGATCTTCATGACAGAATATTTTATTGTCATTTATTGTCATTTAAATAAACTTCAATTATCCGTCGTCACAAAAAGTTTTGATTCTCATTACTTATAATTACATTGGAAAAACAATAATTAGTAATTAGAGAGTATAATTATTGATTATGAATTCCCAAACTTGGTAAATGTTAACAGAGAATAAGGCTGTAAACAAATCTGAAATTTTAAGAGGGCCTTTCAAACTGTGAGACCCTAAGCTGTATCTTGCGTTTGATTAAATCCGGACCTGAGTTCATGCCATTTAAGAAAGTTCTCAGCCTGGATCCAGTTCATTCCATTTAAGTTAGCTCTTAGCTTGGATACAGTACATGCCATTGAAGTAGGCGGCTATCAGAGATAAATTTGAGCACTTATAAATGAACAACAGTTTAAAAAAAATATATGCCATATAGAAAATTACATTACACGTACATGAGTAGCAATACGAACAAATAACTACCACATAGAAATTCACATTACTCGTGTATGAGCAAGTGTCGGAATGAATATTTACCACAGAAAACATCTCAGTACACGTAAATGAGCAATAGTCGGAATGAATATTTACCATAGAAAGCATTTCAGTACACGTAAATGAGCAATAGTCGGAATGATTATTTACCATAGAAAACATCTCAGTTCACGTAAATGAGCAATAGTCGGAATGAATATTTACCATAGAAAACATTTCAGTTCACGTAAATGAGCAATTGTCGGAATGAATATTTACCATAGAAAACATCTCAGTACACGTAAATGAGCAATAGTCGGAATTAATATATACCATAGAAAACATTTCAGTATACGTAAATGAGCAATAGTCGGAATGAATATTTACCATAGAAAACATTTCAGTACACGTAAATGAGCAAGTGTCAGAATGAATATTTACCATAGAAAACATCTCAGTACACGTAAATGAGCAATAGTCGGAATAAATATTTACCATAGAAAACATCTCAGTACACGTAAATGAGCAATAGTCGGAATGAATATTTACCGTAGAAAACATCTCAGTACACGTAAATGAGCAATAGTCGGAATGAATATTTACCATAGAAAACATTTCAGTACACGTAAATGAGCAATAGTCGGAATGAATATTTACCATAGAAAACATCTCAGTACACGTAAATGAGCAATAGTCGGAATGAATATTTACCATAGAAAACATCTCAGTACACGTAAATGAGCAATAGTCGGAATGAATATTTACCATAGAAAACATTTCAGTACACGTAAATGAGCAATAGTCGGAATTAATATTTACCATTTAAAACATTTCAGTACACGTAAATGAGCAATAGTCGGAATGAATATTTACCATAGAAAACATTTCAGTACACGTACATGAGCAATAGTCGGAATGAATATTTACCATATTGAACATACACGTAAATTAACAATGGATTGAAAGAACAGCTACCACAAAATTATAATACCCATACATGAGCAATATTTTGCAGGGTGAGGTATGGTGTTTATAATTTTTAACGTAGCTTTAACAATTTTTGTCATATCGCTACGATGTCTGCATTGTGGCAGTTTATAGTGATGTCCAGCACTGGTGCATCATGCGGCAGACATGTAGCATGATGTCCCAACCAGTTACATTATCCTGACACCAGGCCGACCAGTCCTAACACTAACCTCTTAATGCTGAGCGTCAAGCGAGGCAGCTGTTAGTACCATATTTGTAAGTCTTTGGTATGACTGGACCGGGGATCAAACCCACGACCTCCCGCATCTGAGGCGGACGCTCTAACCACTAGGCCACCGGAGCTTTTATAGTTTGCAGGAATATATATCATAGAGAATATTGCAGTGAGTATGTCAGCACGTGCGTGTGCAACATTCTTTAACTCCTCTGAACCTGTAATACTTGACATATAAATGTTGAATCAATGCTATTCAGTGGTTGTTTAGTTTAACAATGTATATTTTGACAACATTGTTATCACCCCAAGCCTACCCCCACCCACGGGAGGGTAAGAAGTAGATGGATTGAGGTGATTTTACATAATTTCCAAATAACTCCTTAGTTAAATGTTTCACGTCTGACAATTGACGTATGTTAACAACATATGCTTATGCGACAGGTAAAAAATGCAATAATTGCAATATTTCATTTATCAGAATATAGAAAACATAAATAAATTATAAATTTGATAGTATTTCAAAAAATGAACAACTACCATAGCTTTCGTTTCAAAGTTAATTGATGGCAATATATTCTTTAACTTTTTCTCTGCGCTAACCACCAGCAACGGAATAAATTCTAAGTTGGTCAATTTTTTGGGGGGATTGGGTGAATTATGAAAAGGATTACTTGTTTAAGCATGACACATGTTTAACCATGAATCTAATATGAAAGTAAATTAGCATATGTGATCATGAAAGGGAAAGTAGCATGCAGCCTTTACCTCAAAAGGACAGACTGTGTACTGGCAATATGATATTCAAAAATACATGAAACGATTTTGATAGCTTCTTAATATCTAGATTTAGTCATTACGGGGACGACCATTTAATGTTCGGTTCCTGGTGTTGGGATGTTTGTTTTGTTAAGAAAATGTCCGGCCCACAAATAGTTTAAAATATAATCTTGCCATCACTTTTAGAAACAAACAACAGAATCAGTTTTAAAAAAATCATTACACGTACTAAATTACTCTACATGAGAGAAAATAAAGTAGTTTTGCTCGAAAAATTCCATTCATCGTCTCACGCCAAACCCCTTTCAGAGAAAATAAATATAACCCCTAATACTTTCAAACAAATATATTTAATGTTACTCATATATTACTTGCATTCAATGAAAGAAGTTTAAAGTGCGAAAACAATGAAAATTCAGTGATTTTCAATGACTGCAACAGTTACGATGGGGAGTACATGGATCAAACTTGGAATGTTGATACAAGGGCATCATAAGTCAAACCAATAATCTGTGTTCTAGTTAGTCTACTAAATTTTAATGAAAAGAAAAATATGCTTGTACAGAATTCCATTATGTACAGTTTCTGGACATAAGCGAACACACAATTACGATCACGCATAATCGTCACTCACATGAACGTTAGATTCATGTTTCTAAAATGAATAAGAATTGCTAAGAAACACATATATATGTAGTTAGCCTAAGTGAGATTATGAATTGAATTATTGCTGTGAATGTGGCTTTGATATGATGCTGCCAGTCGTCATATTTGTTTACCAGTAAACTTAATCAGGGACAAGTTGACGGTTACTTCTCGGTGTGGTACCAGTAATCACAGTTTATTGACTTACTATTACACGACGCGCGCAGCGATCTTGTCTTATCAAAAGTTATCTTACTAATCAAAAATTTATTATCTAGGAATTTTTGAAAAATGCTACATTTGAAGAAGAGTTCATTTTTCAGAAGAGAAACTGTACGATGAGAATGATTACGATAATGAGGATTCCGAAAAGAATTACAAGTGTTGTACAATACGGTGAATTGTTTGTTTGAGTACAAAAATCATACAATCGTGGATGTTTCGTGTTTAGTCAAATCTGAAACGAAAATATGGTGATCAATGCGTAAAATACAGTAGGTTAGGTCTACAAGGGAATTAAAAACACCGCCATTTTCCTTTTATATTTTTTGGATGGGGACAGGTGCCTTTAACAGAAATAAAATGACATTTTATTTTGAAAACAGATTTCTAAATATGTATTTTATTTCAAGGTGTCCTTTATGAAATAGAGAAAGAATTAAACAATCTTTAACCTGCCTTTTAAATATTATTGCACACACACACACACACACACACACACACACACACACACACATATATATATATATATATATATATATATATATATATATATATATATATATATATATATATATATATATATATATATATATATATATATATATATATATATATATATATATATATAAAGAGAGAGAAACAGACAGACAGACACGCGAGTGAAAATAGTTCCACAATTGAGCAAAACTGGTTCGAAACCAGGCCAGGCGCTTTCAGAATCTATATGTTCCTTTCTGGTACACAAAGACAAAGCTACACAGGACAATTCTACAAAGGAGACAAAATAAACAAACAAAAAAAACGTAATTACTGTACACATTCTACACTATTTTTGGCTGTATATGTTTATACATATGATCAAAGAAACTGAATTTAAGAAACAAGTTGTACGATGGCACTTGCTGGGATGCATCGTTAGTAGCTCACAGGAATATTGCACCAAGAGGACTTGCTTGTTCGACAAATGTGTTACTTTAAAGTTACTATCATGTTTTTGAGTGAGTTACGGTAGATTTCACTGTTTTAGCTTGTCTGTCTGTCTGTCTGTCTGTCTGTCTGTCTGTCTGTCTTCGTTGCTTGTTCCTGTTTAATAATGTTTGCCCTTCATGGATGTAATAATGAAGAGAACGATGAAAATAGCATCTGGCTTATATTGTAATTTTTTTAATACGTGTAATTATCTTTCCTTCTATTTATAGTATCATGAATATGTAAACCTTAACACTGCACACAATCTGCCCAAGGCAAGTTCTCGTGGGGAGTGGGGGCAGGAGTTAGTTGTGGTGTAGTAAGAGAGGGCAATATTTAAAAAAAAAACATTTCATTGAAATTAAAAGATACTGTTTTCGAAAGAAAATAAAAACTTAAATGTTCGAAATTTTATATACATTATAATAAGAGTAGGGATAAATTGAAAACCATTTTTGAGTAGCTTTTGAAAGTAAGCCTTTTTTCTTTGTGAATGGCAGATTGGTAAACCAATTATTTGCATTAAGTTTTAATTCGGAAAGATAGTTGATTGCTTACATGGGAATTCATTCTTTTAATTTTAATACGAACCACAAAATGAACAAAGTTTACAACAGGAGAAAAATATCTTGAACAAGTACAAAACTAGGAAAGTGGATAAATATTGCAACAGACTATTCACAACAAAAGTCATTTTTTGTTGTTGTTGTTACTTATTTTGCTGTACCTCCTATACTGAAATGTAATTATTCAATAATTTGCAAACGTGAGAAGATATAGAAACTGTATTAATATAAAAGCAAATTTAACTGATCCATGGGAAAATTATTATTTTATTATTATTATTATTATTATTATTATTATTATTATTATTATTATTATTATTATTATTGTTGTTGTTGTTGTTGTTATTATTATTATTATTATTATTATTATTATTATTATTATTATTATTATTATTATTATTATTGAGAAAAATTTTATCCATGTCTGGTGCAATGGAGAAATAAATGTTGTAAAAGTAGGCATGTGTATTGGTTGGCCTTGATGTTAAATCTTAACTTACCTAATATCAGTTGCGTGGAATCCAATAACACTAACATTAATAGAATATGAAATATATGCGGTCTTCCAAAACAAATTATGCTGTCCATCTTCATAGCTAAAATCATCTTAATTACAGCTGTCCAGTTTTCAAATCACAAGTCCAATACCCCTACCACTACCGGGGTGAATTCAGATCTGAAACAAGTTTAATCCCCGGCGGATGTTATTCTTTGCGTATTTTTACCACTCTAAGGTGAGGATATGTAACTTAGAAAGACAGCATCTAACATGATCTTTTATAGTAAACAAAGTGACTCGTTCACAAACTGTCCAGCCGAACAAGAAAGCTCTCCGACATGAGCTAAACTTCAGAGTCACACACCCCTTCCTCTGATCGCACTGAGATACCTTGGACTGAAGATAACAAGTAGCCAGAGGTAGGTTAATGGTTGAACAATCACGGGTACGGACAGGCACTGAAACTCCCCAATCATCTGCATTTAAGATCAAAGTTTAAGGATTAGATATCAGCCTTCGTTACATCACGCATATCTTACACAGTAGCAATTTTGTTTTCGACGTTTGATTTGTACTTAGGTTTCTCTAACTTAATGTCTCCTCTGATTCACCTTTAAAGAAAATTAAGTCTCAATGAATGCTCGATCATATGTAACATATCGCAAAACATTCTTTTGTACGGAATTTAAGTTTTAAGAGGACACCTTCCTGATCCCAACATTTTAATTTGTAGTCGTCAAAGAAAAAAACAGTTTGGTTTTCTGGCTGACAAAATAATCCGTTTTATCCTGAATAACATAAAAATACAACAGGTCTTTTGAAATTTATTTTGTAATACACAGTCTTATATATGGTTAAGTCAGCCCTAAAAGTGTTTCTTGCAAGCTTAAAGCAAGCGTTAGGTGTACCAGGCCAAGGAATAAACGGGGGACAAAATCAGGATGAAGTGGACCCAACAAGGTGTACTTTTATTAGTGCAGCAAACATAACGTTTAAAGTTTCCTTAAAGCTTATTGTCTTGGAGAGAACAGAACAGACTTTTAAAGAAAATTACAATCACTCTGAACTTTATGCACTCTTCACTTGCCAGTTACATATGTCACTATTATTTCAATTCACGACGCTCTGTGTGTAAATGGATTATATGCTATGTGTATTAAGTTTCGAGTACAATGTTGTTCAACTATATCTGAAATTTGTACAGTAAATACATGAGTCGTCGCAAGCCATCAATTGTACAATTTTAGGATTCTTTATATACCCAGTACATGTAATAATTGAAATCTACATCGCATAATGATGATAAAAAAACGGACAATCAAATCTTGTTTGATTTTTTATCATTACTTTCACGCACAACGCATTACGATGGCAGAATAACACAGCCTCAGCAATGAGCATGAATATATTTGCTTGTTGTTATCAAAACATAAAAAATATGTAAATTCTCTTACGTATGGAAATGTTTCAAAAGTTTTCTAATTTGACACTGACAGTAAAAATGGATACTGGCTTTGAATAATTTGGTCTGTTCTCTGTTGCCAATGCACATCTTGAATATTGTTGCCATCCACGAGTTTGCGTTGTGGCATCATCCGAGCAAACCACAAAAAGCCTAATTGATACAAATGCTACTGTTTCCTAGTTAGGTTATTTACTTTGCTGAACGCTGTCTGCGTGGGTTCGAGTCTAGGATTTGGCGAATGTAAATATGTGAGAAAGCTTGCCAGTAGCTTCTCGTAGGTCGGTGGTGCTTTCCGGTGATTTCCAGGTTTCTTCCTCCACCATTAATACTGGCCGCCACGAAGAGCCTATCGTGTGCTGAAAAATGGCGTTAAGCCCAACAACAACAACAACAACAACAACAACTTTGCTGAACTGGTGACTGACACAAGCTTAATGTTGACAAACAAACAAACAATAGCCAGAGGGTAAAAAGTCAAAGACGCAAAAGTTCTTTAGATTATTGACAAGGCCGGTTTTGAAACTGGACACTATAAAAGAGACAAGGTTAGTAACTTTCAAAGACTCCCTCTGAAACAAGACTTCGTTTTTAGCAGCTATTCCTGCTAATGGAGACAATCAGCCACAATCTATTACTCATTTTTACTCATGTTAGATTTTTGTTCTTCTTCTATTTAACAATCCACCGCAAACGAAAGTTACAGATCTCAAACGTAAGAACTACGATAACGTTTGCCTGGTCGGACAAAGCTGCGTGTGCCTAAAGATTGCCGGTAAATAGAAATGTGTGCAACTCTGCGAAACGTTCACTTCAACTTCACTAACATGAGAATAGTAATAGATTCTAAAGTACTTATATCTTACAATTCACCTGTATCAGCTCGCAGAATCCAATTCCACGTTTAAGGAAAACGTGTTTGCAAAACTTTACTTACTTATGATCCCAACAACAATTTTATTCATAACCTATAAATTGAAGAGTTTCTTCGAGGCGCACATATTCAGAAGGCAAAGTCATTGTTTCAAAAATTACTACTTGCATTTTTCAACAGTTAAGCAAACAAAATTTTATGTACTCATTTTTGTGTACTTAATAAAAAAAAATAATGGAATGTATTTTAATAAATTATTTTATTCTATATAGTAAAGTTTGTGCCAATCAGCTTTAGCAGCTAGCGTGTGTACCGCAAAGTGGCTCTTCACTCAGGAGGTTGTGAATTTTGTATTTATGGAATTAGTCTGTCATCTCAGATCCTATCATCCATGACAGACAAGAAAGGGCCAATGATGTAATTCGTATAGAACGACAACTAGAAGGATTGGTTCCATTACCCTGCAAACCACACCCTCTTCCAAGGGAGATGTTAAAGGGGCAAAAAATCCTTATTTCTAAGTCAACATCGCCAAAAGTGAAAGTCGTGGACAACAGACCTGTGTCCACTCGGTAGCGTGTTCAGGATGACAATGTTCTTTCCATTCTGGTGGACTCAGATAAGTTCCCAGAGTAGTAGGAGAAAGTAAGAATCCGAGCTCAACAACCCCCTCCAGACCTCCAAACAAATACAAAATACCTAGGTAACGTAATAGAAAACCTATTGCAATCAATAATTGCGTTAAGAATCCGAGCTCAACAAATACAAAATACCTAGGTAACGTAATAGAACACCTGTTGCAATCAATAATTGCGTTAAGAATCCGAGCTCAACAACCCCCTCCAGACCTCCAAACAAATACAATAGAACACCTGTTGCAAAATACCTAGGTAACAGGTAAAATTTAATTACGTGATCTTCCAGAATAAGCAAAATGATATGTCAGACTCAATCTTCCAAATCATTACGATTTAGCAGAGCGTGGCGATTGTGGACTAAATTACGCATTAGAATTCCAATAAGGTAAGTGGTATTATACCTCATTACCAACTGTTAATGTCTCAACTGTAGATATCAAAAATATTTCATTATCATGGTAATAGAGGCTAAACTTTACTTTACCGCTGACATAACGACGGGACTCAAACAAATCTTTTATTTGTGATTTGTTAAGAGGGTATTTTTTGTCGATAAAATACACCTTTGACCGATCAAGATCAATTGTAAGTTTGGTGTATTT